>CAUYQU010083174.1:0-64276 GCA_963574635.1 Cheracebus regulus
TCTCCAGATTTTATAATGATTGCCATTCTAACTGGCATGAGATGGTATCTCAATGTGGTTTTGATTTGCATTTGTCTAATGACTAGTGATGATGAGCGTATTTTCATATGTTTGTTGGCTGCATAAATATCTTCTTTTGAACAGTGTCTGTTCATATTCTTTGCCCACTTTTTGATGGAGTTGTTTGTTTTTTTTTCTTGTAAATTTGTTTTAGTTCTTTGTAGATTCTGGATATTAGTTCTTTTCCAGATGGGTAGCTTGCAAAAAGATTTTCGCATTCTGTTGGTCACTGGTTCACTCTAATGATTGTTTCTTTTGCTGTACAGAAGCTCTTAAGTTTAATTAGATTCCATTTGTCTCTTTTGGTTTATATTGCCATTGCTTTTGGTGTTTTAGTCATGAAGTACTTGCCTATGCCTATGTCCTGAATGATGTTGCCTATGTTTTCTTCTAGGGTTTTTATGGTGTCAGGTCTCATGTTTAAATCTTTAATCTCTGGAGTTAATTTTTTTATAAGGTGTAAGGAAGGGGTCCAGTTTCAGCTTCTAGCACTATCTTCCTTGTATGTAATAAATTTAACAATAACAAAAGGAGAATGGAGAAAGGATTCCCTTTTATTATTATTATTATTAAATTTACTTAGCATCTACTACATACAAGGAAGATAGTGCTACATGCTGTAAGGAAAACAAAAACTCTAACATGGCTCTCCCTGACAACGAGTTTATAGTCAAGTAGAGTTGATAAATCAATTTAAATGCAGCAGAGTTTATGTTTAAATGACATATAGAGACAATTATCTTCACATTACTGAACTAATTTTATACTCTATAGTATGTATGGTTTAGGGTGTATAGCTCTGGTCAAGAGAGGTGAAAAACTGAGCCATGTTCCATTCAAGAAGTGTCATGATGGTAAAATTATCCATATTCTAAATTTATGTGTATATGTATGCTTTAGTCTTTCTGCCTCTCCATTTGTTTGAAATTAATACAAGGTATAGAGAGTAATCACTATCATATAAATTGTGGAAAGAAAGTGCTAGTATTTAAAAATGGCAACTGTTTCTTCCAGGTGGGGGCAAACTCAGTATATTTTGCACACAAGTGAAAAAACTAAGGACTGGGGAAAAGGAATAGGTCCCTGGTGGCATTTCCTAGCAGAATAAAATAATTACAAAGACAGACAAATTTAGAGAGCAAAGTATTTAGTAGTATGCCACTTGAAAATGGGACACTTTCTCATTCCATTTATGTTATACAAAAAAACTTATTAAACTAAACACAAATTCAAATCCCAAAACTCAATTTCCTTTTCACTGTGTTCAATTGATTTTTTAAATGAGAGAAATTGCTTCCTTATACTGAATAAAGTCAAAATTAGTATCAGGATCATTATTTATGGGCTTAGTGCAGTCACCACGCCTTACTGAGATTAAAGAAACTCACTGATTTGCCAGGGAACAACCATTACTTTATTGTAGTATTGCACAGATTAAAGGAGCAGTGTACTTGGCAGTAAATGGGCAGATTAATGTCTGTGAACCATCTATAAAGCTCTGCTTTGCTAACAGGCAGTCTTCAAATATACAAATAAAATATATGTCTTATTTGAGCTGTTGGTCCTGTGTGTCTCTGCCATCAAAACAGCAGGAGGTGCAAGTGTGTAATGGTGACTATATGAGCAAGCCCAGAATATTAATAAAACAATTCCATTGAGTTTATAATTATGATAAAAGTCAGCTATAACTGAACACTTAAATTATAGCTCTACAATCCCCAGCCCCAACTTAGAATAGGCAAACCTAACTGTAATTTCATTCCTGGCTGCCCCATTCTTCCCTGCCCCTTGCTCTAGACTTAAAGATGGAAAGAACAATAGACTATTCCTCCATGCAAGGAACAGAGGTAGGACCTCAGTATATCAATTGAAGGACAAGCCCTCCACCTTTTCCCAGGTACTTTAATCCATACTCACACTTAATGGTTCCAGCAAATGCCCTGGGAAGCATATTCGTACTCATCCCTACTTACTCTTCCCTATAACAGAAGCATCCCTCTTTTTATCACCCATTTATCTTTAGAGGATAGACCATTGTAATAAAATTGGGCAACCACCCAGAAAGATACATTAAATAGTTCAGAGCAGAAAGGAAGAAAAGTGAATTCTACATATAAGGTAACTCCTTCTGTGATTCTTTGTTTTTGTTATACTCTACATTCTGGATATTCCCTCCACCAACTTGTCACTTCATCTAAATTTCCTTAGAGAGCCACATGTTCTCATGAACACCAACATTTTCCTGGGACAGGGCTCCATCCACGATTTCCACATTCAAAACATTTGATAAAAGGTTCTATTTAACTACAGTTATATATTTCCTAATTTATACTCATATTTGATTTAATGTGCTCCTTAGTCATATGTTTATAGGCCTTATTTCAAATATTTTAAATAAATATCCTCAAATACTGTACTGATCACTATGAGACATGATGGATTCTACATCTTCTTAGACTCCAAAATATAATACTTAAAATTGTATTTGATATGTCAAGTGGGATGGAGAAAAGAAGATACTTTTCTCTATCCCACTTGACATATCAAATTCTTTTCTCCATCCCACTTGACATATCAAATGCAATTTTAATTCAGTTTAGAGTTTTAAAAATAAATAAAAAAGCACTTACATGTATATATGCACAATGAAGAGTAACAAATGCACATGTTAAAACAAAAACAAAGACAAAACAAGCCAAACAATACAGAATTCAGTGAAATGTAATTTCCCTTATACCTAGACCTTGGTGCTTTAATCTTCAAAACAAATTGCCCTGTGATTCCTTCTAATGGTCCTACATGGAAAGGCAACTAAAACTAATTCTTGAGATCTCACTATTCTATGTGTTAGGGATACCCAGAGGTTTACAGAGTTATAAAAATATAATTCCTGTTATCAAAAATTATAAAATAAAAAATACTTGTAGTTCAGATTTTATAAATGGCTCCCCAATTATACACACACTTCTTTTCCTAAAAATAAATAGTTGATAAAGGATTTCCTTTTCTAAAAATAAATAGTTGATAAAGGATAGAGCAAGATGGCAGAATAGAAACCTACATAGTTTGTACCCCTCGCAGGAACAACAAATTTTAACAACCAGCTTCACACAGAAAAGCATCATTGCAAGGACCAAAATCAAGTGAGCAATCCCAGTACCTAATTTTAGCTTCATATCTTGAAAGAGACATTGAGAAGAACAGAAGAGACAGTCTTGAAGCACTGAAATCACCCCTCTATCACCAGGCAGCGAGCCATGCAGCACAGAGTCTGTGTGCACCAACAGGTGACTTTACATTAAACTCAGTGTTGCTCTGCCACAGTAAAGAGCAAAGCTGTACTGGGCTCAGCCTATGCCCACACACAGAAGGGGCATTTGCACCAGACCTAGCCAGAGGAGAATCATCCATCTCATCAGTTGATACTCAAGTCTCTTGGCAAGCCTTGCTATCACAGGCCAAAGTGCTCTGGGGACCCAGGTAAATTCTGAAGGTTAGTCAAGGGCACAAGGACTGCAATTCATATGCAACTCCTAGTGCTGGGCTGGGCTCAGAGCCAGAGGACTAGGGTGGCATCGCATGAGACCTAGGGAGACACCAACCTGGGCAGCTAAAGGAATGCTTGTGCCATCCCTCCCCCATCCTGAGGTAATACAGCTCACAGCAATGAAAATGTCTCCTTCTTTCTGCTTAAGGGGTCAAGAGCAAAGAGTAAAGAGGAGTCTTGCACCTTGAATACCAGCTCAGCCATAGTAGAATAGGGCAATGAGTAGAATAATGAATCCCCCATTCCAGGCCCTATTTCCCAGATGACATTTAATAGACACACCCTGGGTCAAAAGGCAACCTGCTGCATTGAAGGGAAGGACCTAGTCTTGGCAGGATTCATAACCTGCTGACTAAAGAGCCCCTGGGACCTGAATAATGAGCAGTAAAACCCAGGTTGTACACTATAGCCTTGGGCTCTGAGATGTAGAGGAAGGAAAAGTAAAGGAGACTTTTCTGTCTTGCATCTTAGATGCCTGCTCAGCCACTGTGGGGTAGACCAAAAAGCAGGCTCTTGGGGTCACTAAGTCTAGGCCTAAGCTAGTAGACAGCATTTCTAGACCTGCCCTGAGCCAGAGGAGAGCCAGCTTCCCAGAAGGGTGAGCCTCAGGCTTGGCAGCATTTACCACAAGCTGACTGAAGAGCCATTGGGGTTTCAGGGAACACGGGCAGTGGCCTGACAGAATCCCCTGATGGGCCAGTGATGGTGGTGCCCACAGGGAGAGGCTCCTCTGCCTGTGGAAAGGGGAAAAATGGAAAGAACTTTATATTGTGGATTGAGTGCCAGCTTGGCTGCAGTATAACAGAGCAACAGTCAAATTTTTAAGGTTTTTGACTACAATCCCTGACTCCCAGACATTAGCTCTGGACCCATCTGGGGCCTGGACAAACTTTCCATCCTGAAGGGAAAGACACAAACCTGGCTTGATTTGCCACCTGCTGATTATAGAGGACCAGGGCCTCGAGTAAACATAGGTGATAGCCATGTAGAGTGGGCCTTGGGCAAGACTCAGTGCTATGTAGGTTTCAGGTCTGACTCAGTGGTCACATTGATGGTGGCCACAGGAACCACACTGGGTCAATCCCAGTGCATCACCACGCCTACAGTTCCAGGTGGCTCAACACAAAGACAGAGTGTCCATTTGTTTGGGAGAAAGTAAAGGAAAAGGATAAGGGTTTCTGCCTGGTTATCCAGAGAATTTTCCCAGATCTTAACCAAGACCACCAAGGTGGTACCTCTACAAGTCTGCAAAAGCCACAGAAATATTTGGCTGAGGACCCAAGTCCCTTCAAATACCTGGAAAGCCTTCTCAAAATGGATAGGCAAAAACAACCCCAACCATGAACACAATAATAAATATCTAACTCTTCAATGTCCAGATACCTAGGAACATCTACAAGTATCAAGACCATCCAAAAAGACATGACCTAACCAAATGAAGTAAATAACACACTAAGGACTACTCCTAGAGAAACAGAGACATGTGACCTTTCAGACAGAAAATTCAAAATAGCTACATTGAGGAAATTTAAAGAAATCAAAGATAATACAGAGAAAAAAATTCAGAATTCTATCAGAAAAATTTAACAAACAAATTGAAACAAGCAGAAATTCTAGAGTTTAAAAATGCAAATGACATACAGAAGAATGCATCAGAGTCACTTAATAGTAAAATTGATCAAGGAGAAGAATTAGTGAGCTTGAAGAAAGTCTATTTGAAAACATACAATCAGAGGAGACAAAAAAGAGTAAAAAGCAAAGAAGCAAGCTGACAAGATCTAGAGTGTAGTTTCAAAAGGGCAAATATAAGAGTTATTTGCCTGAAAAATTAGGTAGAGAAAGAGGTATGTGTAGAAAGTTTATGCAAAGGGGTAATATCAGAGAACTTTCCAAACCTAGAGAAAGGTACCAACATTCAAGCACAAGAAAGTTATGGAACACCAAGCAGGTTTAATCCAAAGAAGACTACCTTAAGGCATCTAATAATCAAACCTCCAAAAGTCAAGGATAAAGGACCCTAAAAGTAGGAAGAGGAAAACAGACAACACACAGACAATGTAGAGTTCTAATACATCTGGTAGCAGACTTTTAAGTAGAAACCTTACAGTCCAGGACAGAGTGCCATGACATATTTAAAGTACTTAAAGAAAAAAAAAACTTTTACCCTTGAATAGTATATGCGACAAAGATATTTTTCAAGCATGAAGAAGAAATTACGACCTTTCCAGATAAACAAAGGCTGATGAATTTTATCAACACCAGACTTGCCATATAAGAAATGCTAAAGAGAGTTGTTCAGTCTGAAAGAAAAAGGTGTTAATGAGCAAGAAGACATCATCTGAAGGTACAAAACTCACTGGTAATTATAAGTACACAGAAAAACATAGAATTGTATAATACTATAATTGTGGTGTGTAAACTTAAGTAGAAAGACTAAATGATGAACCAATAAAAAATAATAACTAAGACTGCATTTTAAGACATAGACCATAATGAGACATAAAGAGAAACAACAATAACTTAAAAAGCAGGAGTATGAAGTTAAAGTGTAGGGTTTTTATTACTTTTCATGTGTGTATACATGTGTGTGTGTATGTGTGTGTGTGTGTGTGTTTTCTTATGCAATAAGCATTAAATTGTCATCAGTTTAAAATAATAGGTTACAGATAGTATTTGCAAGCCTTACTATAACCTCAAATCAAAAAACACACAATGGATACACAAAAAAATAAAAGGCGAGAAATTAAATCATACCATCAGAGAAAATCACCTTCACTAAAATGAAGACTGAAAGGAAGGGAAGAAGGAGGAGAAGACTACAAAGCAACCAGAAAACAAATACCAAAATGGAGTTAGTCCCTATCTATCAATAATAACATTGAATGTAAATGGAATAACTCTCTAGTCAAAAGACATTCATGTCTAAATGAATGAAAAAATAAGATCCCATGATCTGTTGCCTAGAAGAAACCCACTTCACTGATAAGGGTATACAGAATGAAAATAAAATGATGAGAAAAAAATATTCCATGTCAATGGAAACCAAAAAACAGCAGGTGTAGGGTTATATAAGACAAAAAGTAGATTTCAAAACAAAAACTGCAAGGAGAGACAAAGAAGTTCCTTACATAATGATAAAGGGGTCAATCCAGCAACAGAACATAACATGCAGCCAACACTGCAGTACTCTGATATATAAAGCAAATATTATTAGTGCTAAAGAGAAAGGTAGACCTCAATACAATAATAGCTATGACATCAATATCCCACTTTCAGCATTGGACAGATCTCCCAGATCGAAACTCAAGAAAGAAACATCAGACTTAATCTGCAGTATAGAAAAAATGGACCTAACAGACATTTACAGAACATTTCATCCAGAGACCAGAGAATACATATCTTCTCAGCCCATAGATCATTCTCTAGGATAGATTACATGTTAGGTCACTAAACAAGTCTTAAAACATTCAAAAAATTGAAAAAACATCAAGTATCTTATCTCACCACAAGAAAATAAAACTAGAAATCAACAACAAGAGGAATTTTATAAACTAAATGAACACATGGAAATTAAACAATATGCTCCTGAATAACCAGTGGGTCAATAAAGAAGTTAAGAAGGAAATTTAAACATTTCTTGAAACAAATGATATTGGAAACACCACATATCGAAACCTATGGAATACACCAAAAGCAGTATCCAGAGAGAAGTTTATAGATGTACATGCCTACATCAAAAAATAAGAAAAAAATTCAAATAAATAACCTAAGGATGCATCTTAAAGAACTAAAAATGCAAGCACAAATAGAATGCAAAATTAGTAGAAGAAAAGAAATAATAAAGATCAGAGTAGAAATAAATGATTTGAAATGAAGAAAACAGTACAAAAGATCAATGAAACAAAATATTTGTTTTTTGGAAAGATAAACAAAATTGACAAACTTTTAGCCAGAATAATGAAGAAAAAAAAAAAGAAAGAAAGAAAACCTAAATAAATAAATAAGAGATGAAAAAAGAGGCTGGGTGCAGAGGCTCATGCCTGCAATTCCAGGACTTTGGGAAGCTGAGGCGGATCACCTGAGGTTGGGGGATTGAGATCAGCCTAGCAAACATGGTAAAACCCCATTTCTATTAAAAATATAAAAATTAGCCAAACACGGTGGCAAATGCCTGCATTCCCTGCTACTTGGAATGCTGAGGTGGGAGAATCACTTGAACCCAGGAGACAGAGGTTGCAGTGAGCTGAGATTGTGCCACTGCACTCCAGGCTGGGTGACAGAACAAGACTCCATTTCAAAAGGAAAAAAAAGAATAAAGAGATCTTACAACTTATATCACAGAAATTTAAAGGATCATTACTGGCTACTATGAGCAACTATATGCCAATAAACGAAAATCTAGGAGAAATGAATAAATTTCTAGATATGTACAACTTATCAAGATTAAACTATGAAGAAATCCAAAGACTAAACAGACCAATAACAAACAATGACATTGAATCCATAATAAAAAGTCTCCCAGCAAGGAAAAGCCCAGGATCCAATAGATTCACTTCTGAATTCTATCAAACATTTAAGAAGGATTAATACCAATCCTTCTCAAACAATTCTGAAAAATAGAGGAGGAGGGAATAATTTCAAATTCATTCTGTGAGACCAGTATTATCCTGATACCAAAACCAGAAAAAGGATACATCACTAAAAGAAAACTACAGGCCAGTATATCTGATGAATATTGACACAAAAATCCTCAGCAAAATACTGAATTCAACAATACATTAAAAAAGATCATTCATCATGAGCATGTGGGATTTTTTATCCCTTGGAAGTAAGAATGATTCAATATTCACAAATCAATCAATGTGATATATCATATCAATGAAATGAAGGACAAAAACCATATGATCATTTTGATTGATGCTGATAAATCATTTGATAAAATTGAACATTTCTTCATAATAAAAATCCTCAAAAATTACGTGCAGATGGAACATACCTCAACATAATAAAAGCCATATATGACAGACCCACAACTGGTATCACATTGAATGGGGAAAAACTGAAACCTTTCCTCTAAAAACATGACAAAAATATTCACTTTCACCGTTATTTAACATAGTACTGGAAATGCTAGCTAGAACCATCAGAAAAGAGAAAGAAATAAAGGGGATCCAAATGAGAAAGGAAGAAGTAAAATTATCCTTGTTTGCAGATGATACAATCTTATATTTGGAAAAACTTAAAACTCTTCCAAGAAAACTGTTAGAACTAATAACCAAATTCAGTAAAGTTGCAGGATACAAGATCAGCTTACAAAAATTAGTAGCATTTCTATATGCCAACAGTGAACAATCTGAAAAAGAAATTTAAAAAGTAATCCCACTTACTATAACCACAAATAAAATTAAATACCTAGGAATTAACCAAAGAAGCAAAATACCTCAATAATTAAAACTATAAAACACTGATAAAAAAAAATTGAAGAGACCACCATAAAGTTGAAGACTAGTCCATGTTCATGGATTGGAAGAAGGAATATTGTTTAAAATGTCCATACTACCCAAAACAATATACAGATTCAATGCAATCCCTATCAATTTACCAATGACATTCTTCACATAAATAGCAAATATAATTCTAAAATTTCAGAATCACAAAGACCCAGAATAGCCAAAACTATTCTGAGCAAAAAGAACAAAACTGAAGAAATCACATTACCTGACTTCAAATTATACTACAGAGCTATAATAACCAAAACAGCATGGTACTGGCACAAAAACAGACAGACCAATAGAACATAATAGAGAATCTAGAAACAAATCCACACACCTACAGTGAACTCATTTTTGACAAAGGTGCCAAAACCACATGTTGGAGAAAGGATAGTCTGTTCAATAAATGGTACTAGGAAAGCTGGATATCTGTATGCCGAAGAATGAAACTTGACCCCCATCTCTCACCCTATACAAAAACCATATCAAAATTGATTAAAGGCTTAAGTCTAAGACCTCAAACTATGAAACTGCTGAAAGAAAACACTGGAGAAGCACAGACAACCAAAGCAAAAATGGACAGATGGGATCTCATCAAGTTAAAAAGTTTCTGCACAGTGGAGAAAACAATAAACAAGCGAAGAATAAACCCAGAGAATGGGAGGAAAATATTGACAAGCTTCTCATTTGACAAGGCATAAATAACCAGGAAATATAAAGAGCTCAAACAATTCTATAAGAAAAATATAGTAATCCAACTGAAAATGGGCAAAATATTTGAAGGGAAATCACAGAAAGAGAGACAAATGGCAAATAGGCATATATGGAAAGGTACTCAATATCACTGATATCAGAGAAATGTACATCAAAACTATGATGAGATATCATCTCAGCCCAGGTAAAATGGTTTTATCCAAAAGACAGCAATAACAAGTGTTGGAGAGGATGCAGAGAAAAGGGAACCCTTGTATACTGTTAGAGGGAATACAAATTAGTACAACCACTATGGAGAACAGTTTGGACTTCTCAAAAAACTAAAAATAGAGCTACCATATGATCCAGAAACACCACTGCTGAGTATATAACCAAAAGAAGGAAAATCAATATATGGAAGAGATATCTGCACTCCCATTTGTTACAGCACTCTTCACAATAGCCAAGATTTGGAAGCAACCTCAGTGTCCACCAGGAGATAAATGGATAAAGAAAATGTGGTACTTATATATAATGGAGTACCATTCGGCCATAAAAGAGAATGTGATCCTGTCATTTGCAGCAACATGGTTGGAACTGGAGGTCATTATATTAAGTGACATGAGCCAGGCACAGAAAGACAAACATCACATATTCTTACTTGTTGGATCTAAAATCAAAACGATTGAACACATGGAGATAGAAGCAGAAGGATGGATACCAGAGCTGGGAACACTAGCAGAGGATGAGTGGGAGATGAGGATGCTTAATGAGTGCAAAAACCATAGTTTGAAAATATGAATATCTAGTACTTGATAGCACAACAGGGTGACTATAGTCAAAATAATTTAATTGTACATTTTTCAATAACTAAAAGAATATAATTGGATGGCTTATAAAACAAAGGATAAATTCTTGGAGGGAAGAATATCTCATTTTCCACGAAGTGATTATTATGCATTACATGCCTGTATCAAAATATCTCCTGTACCTCATAAATATATACACCTACTATGTACTCACAAAAATAAAATTTTAAAAGGAAGCAGTTATTGATTTCCTCTAATTTTAAAAGTTTTATAATTTTATTATATAAATTCAGCCAATACAAAGAGAAATTAGCTATGAGGCCACCATCCAAAGGTAATAAATTGTTAATAAAATGGTGTTCCTTTATTTTAGCCAAATGATATCAGATTATACACACTATTTTAATGTCTGATTTTTCTCTAATCAACATATGTGACTGCTTTTCTTGGTCGATAAATATAAATCTCTATAATACCATCAATGTAATATTTCAGCATTCCAATTCCCTCTTTCTGAAAGATTTCTGAGCTATACAGTATTCCTTAGCTAAATGTTTTTAACTTGCAAAACTGATTTTATTCCAAGATTTGTAAAGATTTTTAAAATTAATGAAATGGAAACAGACAATGCTTTCAAAGCCTCCTAGACTTTAGAGAATGATTTTTCCTAAGTTTTTTGTTTCATTCAAAGATCTTAAAAAAAAAATTTCATGCATTGCCAGCCAAAAATATCAGAAGCCAATTAAATCAAATTCAAACACTCATCTACTGAAATTCAAGGGATTGAAATCCCATTTTCCTTTTCATTGTAATTAAGTTGGATCTATCTCAAAGGATTTTTGAAAATATATCAGAATCTTATGAGACAAAATTTGAGTTCTGTGATTCAAAAAGAATATCAAAAGTTTGAATAGTCATACAATTGTACCATGATACATATTTATTTGTAAGTTGAAAGTGGATTTTTTTTCAACAAAGACATGTTTCTCCAAGATAATTTTGCTGTAATTTGTAAATTAGTGTGCTTCCTGATGGTACCAGCTCTTTTGTGTCCCTTTACATTGCTGGAGATTCATTACTTACAGAGGAAATCTCTTTTCTAGGCAACATCCTAGTTGTATAAGGAAAATAGTGTTTCAGGATCTTAGGACATGCTGGTTTGGATGCAGGTTAGAGAACTGTTTAGTTTAGGATGTTTTTATATAATTGTCCTAAAAATTATATAAAAGATAGTCTGTTCAATAAATGGTACTGGGTAAGACCTAGACCACTAAGACAATGACTCTGCAAGCAGAAATCAGAACCCCCTCACCTGAGAGCTTTCAACATTGCTGCTCAGAAGTCATCCGTGGAAAACCAATGTTGGTATCACTTGGGAGCTTGTTAGAAATGCACAATTTCAGGCCCACCCCAGGTCTAGTGAATCAGGCTTTCATTTTGACAAGATCCTCAAGAAAGCCATATGCACATTAAAGATTGAGACTCACTGGACTGCAACAAGCCACTCATCAAGACAGGATTGCACCTGCTACTCTCATAAAACTGTAGGGAGAGTGGGAATCTTAAAATTTATTTTCTTCAACCTCTATCTACCTTCAAATCTTCCTACAGTCTCTTTGCCAAACACTCCTCCAAACTCCACCTGGACAATTCTAATATTAGGGGGTACACAATCTTCCAAGGCAGCCCAAGAGAGATAAGTGTATTTCATAGAAAACTGTTGTAGTTGAAAGGCAAAGATGCTGCCATCAGGCAGTCTAGATTCAAATACTAGCTCCACTCTTTGATAGCAATGAGTCCTCAGACACGTAATACTCCACCAAAAATAAGGGTAATAATAACACGACCTAAATTCTATGTTGATTCTGGGCATTGAATAAATTTAAGTGCATTTAAAGCACCTGGCCTAATACCAAAGACATTTTCTCTCTCCAACTCCCTCATCTTTCGAGATTGTTCTGAAATTTGGCACCCTAATTTATTTGTTTTAAATACATTCTAAGAGAAACCAGACAAATGTATTCCTTTCTTCACATAACAAATCTTTATATTTTTAAAGACAGCACTTCTTCTCCTGCTTATATGTGCAAAATGAATATTTAAAAATACAGGATTGGGGCTATTTTTACGTAATAGCCTATTTCAGAGCAAGTACCTGCTCTTCCCTGTCTTTTCTATGTTTGTCTATCAGAGATATACTTAATTCTGTTTAGTTACTAAGTACAAATTGGCCCTACATTAATTCATCTCTTTAAAAAAGTAATGTTCATTTGAGGAAGCAGGTAACCAATGTGAAGAATGATTATACAATAAATGTATTATGCAAATTCCAGTGAACATTTTATGCACACTGGATAAAGAATCAAATTAAAGTCTCATAACCCTTAGAAAATTAAAGTTAGCAAGCACAGAGGTTGATTTGCCCTTGAACACAAAAACTGCTAAGGGCAGACATTCCCCCATCATTTTCACAAAACTGAACCATTTCTGACGGTTTCAGATTAAAATAAGAAATCCCCTAGGAGTCATAAAGATCAGCTATTTTTATAGGAATAATTTGGAATTGCAATTTTAAAGTGTTATGAGTTGGAAGGAATTGGTGAACTTCTGTGTCATATTTTGAAAAGCTAATATTCCAGGTAATCGGCCAGTTGAGAACACCAAAAATTGCAAAGAGAGAGGCTATGAGGGAGGGCGAAAAAGAGTTTCTCAAGGAGAAGCACAGGAGGACTGATTTACACAGTTCTCCTCGTAACGAGCCTAGAGTGACAGTTATGCAATATAGACCACTATGCTCCTTCAATTTTCCTTCACTTGATATAATAATGGGCATAAGAGTCGCCTTCCTATAACACTGTCCTGTCCCCGCCTTTCAGCTTCTCAATGCTGATTCTACCACTGGACTTTCTACAGAGGAATAATGGACTATGAAGAAGGATAATGCAGAGGGTCTGTATAGCATTTACCTACTGGAGAACAAAGAAACCACGACGAGCATTTCCTTAAATCAGTAAGTAAGCATGAGTGTGAAGAAGGTAGGTTGAAAACCCTTTTCTGCCCCCAATTTTTACACGTGGAGACAGGATGTGAGATCCAGTGCCAAGAACAGTCTATTCATTCATCAAGTCCTGGACATCAATTTCTTTTCCTGTTCATCCTTTTTGGGAACCAGGAAGGATGTAAATATAAAAATATTGCTATTGATTTACCAAATGCTCAGTGAGGTTCTTTTATGTATTCTGAGCTAGGTGCCATGGGGGGAGAAAAATACAAATGGGACATGGTTTCTCTCATAAGGGAATATGCAAGCCCAATGGAGAAACAGCCACTTCAACACCGTGACATTCACTGAGGGCTCTGTGTGGTGTTATCAAAAATACAAAAACCTATAGCACATGTATAGTACATGGCATGATGATACAAAGCTTATTTCTTACTAGAGTAGAGAGATAATGGAGAAGATGAATTTGAGCTCTTTAATTGGTTTTCTTATTCTATAACTTTTTAATCAACTTCCAGGTATAATTTGTGAATGATAAATGCCATTTCAGTGTACAGTTTGATGAGTTTGGACAGATAATCCACCTGCATAACCGCCATAATGATCAAGATACAGAACTCTTTTAACATCCTCCAAATTTCTTTTGCAACTCTTTGCAGCCACCTCCACACATTACCCCCAGCAACATACATCTGTCATTACAGATGAATCTGGCATTTTCTAGAGTCTTCCATCAATAAAATCACACAGTGTGTACTCTTTTTCTCTATTTTTTTTTTTTTGACATTTTTCTTAGCAGAATGACAACTCTTAGAGATGAGGGGGCAACAGCATTCAAATATGAACAAATATCTGGGGACAGGTAAGTAAAGGGTGAATTCAAGCAATTAACAGGGACATCCAATATAAACCAAAATGGAGACACTGGCGAAGGTATCATGTGGAACAGTGCAGGACATATAACATTACCTGACCATGTGTATGTAGAGCTTTGCAATTTTCTCATCAATTTTTATGCACTCTTCTACTCCCTTACTATATTTTGGCCACATTGAAGCTTTTGCACCTGCTGTTGCTTATGACTGGAGCACTCACTCCCCAGGATTGTACAGGAGCTGAATTCTTCTCCTCCATTAGTGTCTATCACCACATGCTGTTAATGTCTTTCATTGCACTGGGCATAAACTGTGGATTATTTTATTTGTTCATGTAATTATTGTATTTTACCCTAACAGACTGTAAGTGACAGGATCGTAGAGAACAGGATGGTTTTGTTTGTAACTATATCATCTTACCACACATTCTGGCTCATACTAGCCATTGAATGAATGAGTCAATGAGTAAGTGAATGAATGAGCAAATTCCTAACAAATTAAAAGCCTTTCATTTGGTCACATATATGACTTCAGGTATTATATTCTCACAACTCTCTGAAACACAATTTCTTGCCTTTCTTATTCCAAAATACTTTTATACTATAATTTAAGGAGCATCACAGAGTCTAAAATCATGACATTGGCCTGACTGTATTTTTTGTGCTCTTTGGTACAATGGGGCAAAACATTTATCTTCAAGAAAGACCTGGAAGATGTTGGATATAACAGTTTAAAACTAAAAAGACAGCAATTTTTTTCATCAAGAATTATCTTTTCTAAATTGTCAAATATGTACTGAAAGCAAGGACGTCTGGTGTTTTGGTGTTAATGCTTTGGCTGTTTTTGAGGAACTAGAGTTTTATGGTGTAGGATTTTAAGGTGAGGTTAGCACAGTGTGGTTTTCAGATCAATAAAGGACTTTGTGTCAAGGACCTGCTGGTGGCCTGCCTAGTTTATTGTTACTTAACAAAAGAGCCCAGGAACAGTATTGCTCAGCAGAAGGAAAACAAAAATAGGTGAGCTAATGGCTCATCTTGAAGAGACAAAAAGTACGAAGACCAGGGCTGCTCATGAAGAAGTGGTTTAGAGAAAGCCAGAATTCCACAACAAAATCACTGTTTTCAAGTCCTGCCTTTATGAGCATGACCTTGGAAATGTTTTCAAACACACAAAAATCCACAAATGGTGGCACAAGCCAGAGGTTTTTTCTTTATGGTGCATTTATACCACATTAATAACTCATGCCCTCCAATGTCTGAGAGCGCTCCTTTACCCTATGCAATAAACTCCTTCAACCACTTATCAAATACCATATACAAGATAAATAAATATTTGGAACATAATTTAAGTTTCCTTTCCTAAACTGGTGGTGACGGGAGAATAAATTTCCCTCTTCACTTTATATCAGTTTATTTTGCTCATGAACAGGAAGCTTGAAATTCCCTCTGGTCTTGAATTACACATGGAAGAAAAAGATCAACCTAAGAATGTTTGCTTTCTGCCCCTAGGAGAAAAGAAAGGATGAAAAAAAAAACTAAAGGAAACTCCTGCTGCCTAAAGCATCCTCTTCTAGGAAGCAAAGCAGCAAGAGCTTCAATGAGATATTTTGAGATTGATTTTTAAAGATATTCTTTTTTTCTTGGAATTGATAGAATTGACTTGTATCTAAGTGCAAACTATAGCATTGCCTTTCAAGAAACTGACCTGCCTAAGCTGACACATTACAGCAGGATGAATTCTATTCTGAAACATGAGGTACAGCTGGAGGGAAGCAGTCCAACTCTTCTCCCATCAAGTTTCTGCAGGGTAGTTTAATCCTTCTGGTTTGAGATAGACAAAACCAAGCTCTAGTGTCCAAAATATACATATCAATATTTACATAATAATAAAAATAAAGACTACACACTAAATATTGTATAATGTACTAATTTCTTTTCCTAGTTTCTCTCATTTAAATCCAGCAACTTTATAAATATTATTACTTCCAATTTGTACATAAGGTAACCTAGTCTCAGAGAACTAATTTCTTTTCTTTTTGAGATGGAGTTTCACTCTTGTCACCCGGCCTGGAGTACAATGGCACGATCCCAGCTCACTGAAACCTCTACTTCCCAGGTTCAAGTGACTCTTCTGCTTCAGCCTCCTGAGTATCTGCGATTACAGGTGCCCACCACCATGCCCAGCTAATTTTTTGTAGTTTTAGTAGAGACATCATTTACTATGTTGATTAGGCTGGCCTCGAACTCCTGACCTCAGGTGATCCACCCACCTCAGCCTCCCAGAGTGCTGGTATTACAGGTATGAGCTCCAGTACCCAGCCTAAAAAAAATTATTGTAATATAAATTAGCTACATATGCAATGTGAAATTATGCAACTGGGTTTCATGTGATATATGCATACAAACATATATATATATATATATATATATATATATATATATATATAAATATATATATAAAAAGACTTAGTCACAAATATAGAAACATTTTTTTCCCTTTCTTTCCTTCCTTTCTTGTTTCTTCCTTTTTTTTTTCTTTTCTTTTTTTATAGGATCTCACTCTGTTGCCCAGGCTAGAGGGTAGTGGTGTCATCATAGCTCACTATAGCCTCGGACTTCCAGGCTCAAGTGATCCTCTCATCTCAGCCTCCTGAGAAGCTGAAAGCACAGGCACATGCCACAATACCTGGTTAATTTTTTGTAGAGATAGGGTATCTCTATGTTGCCAAGACCGCTCTTTAACTCTTAGCCCCAAATGATTCTCCTGTATTGGCCTCCCAAAGTGCTGGGATTATAGCCATGAGTCACCATGCCCAGCCATCATTTTCTATTAAATATACTTCCAATTATAATATTTATACATGATGGAAACAGGAAGCTTTTTTAAAAATTTATTTTTTGTTGCCTCGTATTTAGAAGAGTAACTGGTATAATGTAAGCCTTCAATAAGTATTAATTGAATAAATAGGTGAAAACTATATTAAAGTGTTCCGTTCCTGTGTAATTAGTACTAGGGCCTCCTTTTTTTTATAATAAAGATCAGAGATGTGAGAATTGCCTGAAACTGGTTGAGGTTTCAGCTAGGTGTTGAATCTCTACAGTGTTTTTACCCCCAGCAGAAATGTCTGCAATGTGGTGGGTACTAAAGAAATATTAGTTGAATAAATGAACAGACCCATGCTGGCCACAGTTATTTTGAATAATTGACAATATAACTAAAGCATGAAATATCTGAGCAATTTAGGAGAGTGTTTTATCAGTTAATATGTATTTTACCTCTTCTATATTTTTCAAAGTAATGGAAATAGTTCTGGCTCACATTTATGAAATAATAGCATTCTTTCCTATAGACCTGTAGATTACTTTTCAGGAAGGTTTTTGGGAAAAGGATGGAAGAAAGATTATAAACGGAAAAGGCAATCTTTTACAATGACCTAATATGCTAGGGGTTTATCTGACTATCAGTCCATAGGCCAGAATCACAGGAGACCATGTCCTGCACTGTCTTTTCTAGATCAAAGCATTCAATCTACAACCATAACTTTGTCTCTTTTTTTTCCTTCTATGCTTTTCTTCCAGACATGTCTCCACCCTCCAGTACTTTAAGTGACATCTTTAAGCTAAAAACACAAAACTATCTAGAAATGTTGATATTCCAAAAACGGCTTCCCTTGTAGGAATTATATTTTTAACACATGTAATTTTACCTAGAGATTGATTTTGTCTTTCACTCAAAGACAATCTATGCTTATGATGAGTGAGTATGGGTTAGAGCAGGATACAGCTAAGCTGGGATATACACACAAGGAACAATCTATGGAGAAGGAGAAAAGGTGATACCAGCAGATCCTCCCTGTAGGCAATTAATAACTCACAGTAGATCCTCAAAAGATCTAAAGTACATTCGGAACTTTATACCCAAGCAACCATATATCAAGTATACTGAAGGACAAATAAATTATTCCTTGGTTTAGGTAAGCCCCTAGAATAGTCCTTGGAGGTAGCAAGCCCTCACTTGGCACAGGTGACTCCATAATCGACATCATAGTTTCTTCTGTAGACCGGTGGCCCATGTGGTAGAGCCAATATACAGATGTGATCTCTTTCGTCAGAGTTGCTTAAAAAATTTTTTAAATGCATTTAATTCTCTGAAACATACTTTCAAAGTTGAGAAATTTCAGATAAAAATCAGATTTTCAGCTTCCTTTTAACAATCACAAGACTGGGCAGCAGTGAGCCTGTGTGAAAATAGTTAACTGCCACTGAGTAGGGGCTGCTGTTTTCTTTGGTTTGCTCAATATCAGTTTATTGTGGGGCCCATCCAGCTACACTGACTTCTATTGTTTGCCTAAGATACTTCTGGCTGTTGTAAACAAACAAAAACCACTAGGAAACTTGGATTTCTAATATTCCAAGGCTTCCAGCTCTGAAAATTAGGATTACAGGATGCTAAAGTTGAATAACTGAATCACGTCAAAAAAAGAAAAATAACCTTACAAAGGCTTCTCTTTATTATCAGTTAATACTACACTATCTTTCTCATGCAAAGTGTCAGTTTATTTTATACCAGGGTGCATACATGGATTTCAGTTTCTTGCCCAAATATGTATCATGTTTGAGAAACAACCAGCAAAGCAATCTGGTTAAACACTTGAAGTCAGGCCAGAACATCTGGTGTCAAATTCTGGTTTTTATCCTCTCTTGTACCTCCATTTCCTCATTGTACAATATGGATAATCATAGTATCTATTTACAGCTCATAGGGTTGTTGTAAAGGTTAAATAAGATAATATATGTAAATCACTTAAAACAGTGCCTGCCACATTAAGTACTATACCTATAAAACAATGCTATTATTTTTCTGTCAGTAAAGACTTCAAATGATTTTAGATTAAAATCCATATTTTAAATAGTTTTATCAATTAAAAAAATATGTGGCCCACAAGTGGACTACAGTGTGCCTGAGCTGCCTTTAAGCTATCGATATAAGTATTCAAACACAATGAATGGACAGTGTAAATTTTCTTGATATTCACTTTAAATCTGAATGAGATATGTTTCATTTTCTATGTTTATTCAAGAAATACAGTAATATTTATAAAAGGTTTTGATTTTTTAAAACATGATATTACATACTAAAATACTCAGTTTTCATAACCTCATTTTCAAAGAAGTAATTATACTCATTAAGACATTTAGAGTTTTGAGTTTTACACTGAAGTCTTTAATAGATCCTGAGTTAATTTTTGTATATGGTGTAAGGAAGGGGTCCAGTTTCAGTCTTTTGCATATGGCTAGCCAGTTATCCCAGTTACTGAAAAGGAAATACTTTCCCCATTGCTTGTTTTTGTCAGGTTTGTGGAAGATCAGATAGTTGTAGGTGTGTGGACTCATTACTGGGTTTTCTATTCTATTTCATTGATATATGTATGTGTTCTTGTACCAGTAGCATGCTGTTTTGGTTACTGTAGCCATGTAGTATAGTTTGAAGTCAGGTATCATAATGTCTCCTAGACAACGCTATTCAGGACATAGTCACAGGCAAAGATTTTATGAGAAAGATGCCAAAAGCAATCACAACAAAAGCAGAAGTTGACAAATGGGATCTAATTAAACTAAAGAGCTTAAACTAAACAACCTACAGAATGGGAGAAAATTTTTGCAAAGTATGCATCCAACAGAGGTCTTATATCCAGCATCTAAAAGGGACTTAAATTTACCCAAAAACCCACAAATGACTCCATTAAAAAGTTGGCAAAGGAAATGAACAGACATTTCTCAAAAGAAGACATACTTGTGGCCAAGAATCACATGAAAAAAGCTCAACATCACCGATCATTAGAGAAATGCAAATCAAAACCACAATGCAATACCATCTAATGCCAGTCAGAATGTCTACTATTAAAAAGTCAAAAAATAGCAGATGCTGGTGAGGTTGTGGAGAAAAAGGAATGCTTTATATACTCTTGATGGGAGTAATAATTAGTTCTGCCATTGTGGATGACAGTGTGACAATTCCTCAAAGACCCAAAACTTCAGTCTAAAGAAACATCCTTTGGTCTAAAGGGATATAGACCCAGCAATCCCTTTACTGGGTATATACCCAAAGGAATTAAAATCATTCTATTACAAAGACATATGCACATGTATGTTCACTGCAGCACTATTCACAATAGCAAAGACATGGTATCAACCTAAATGCCCATCAATGATAGAATGAATCAGGAAAATGTGGTATATTGACACCATGGAATACTATAGAGCCATAAAAAACAATGAGATCCCATCTTTTGCAGGAACATGGATGGAGTTGGAGGCCATTATCCTCAGTAAACTAACACAGAAGTACAAAATGAAATACCACATGTTCTCACTTATAAGTTGAAGCTAAATGATGAGAACACATGGATACATGGTGGTAATAACACACACTGGAGCCTTTCAGAGGGTTGAGGGTAGGAGAAGAGGATCAGGAAAAATAACTAAGCCTAATTGGTACTAGACTTGATACCTGGGTGACAAAATAATTTGTACAACATACCCCCCATGACATAAATTTACCTATGTAACAAACCTGTACTTGTATTCCTGCACTTAAAAGTTTTAAAAAAGACATTTTTAAAAACATAGTTTATACAACAAAAGATGGTTATCTTTAACTTCAGTTACCCCCAGATTCTTCTTCTCTTTCAAAATCACAACATTCTTTAATTCCGTTGTGTGTTCTTCAACAAACTACTTGAGGCCACTTGCTGTATATACAGTGTTGTGGGGGAAGCATTTTGCAACCCTCATGTGAAAATAATAGTGAACTTAAATTTTGATAATGACTTTTCCCCTCAGAGACTTCTGTTTCTATTTGTCTTTGGTGATGTGTGTGTGTGTGCTGGGATGCAGGCTGTTTACATATGATAGCATTCCATCCTACTTTTGTTTCTAAGTTATCAAATATTTCCATACTCAAAAAATATTTTTATGTAACTCCTGAAAAACTTAAAGGACCATAAGAAATCCCATGATCCAAAGTAATAATGAGATGGAATATAGCCATTACAGTGGGAAAGAAATTCCTTGGCAGAGAAAATAATTAATTATAAAATTCCAGATGGGCTCTTATTTTTGGCATACAATATTTGTTTGGAAATACAGTGTCATCAACTTTCAAAATGCAGGAAACTCCATCTGGTATTTGTATGTTTCTGTGAGAGGATGCTTGGATTCTCCTATTATTCCTTTTTTGCCCATATTGGATGAAATTATCAGTCTTCGTTAAATTTAAATAATGATCATGTAGATACACAATCATCTGTGACAAGTGATTTAAATATTTCTGAAGGTTGAAATAAGTGAGGATGTAATGCACTAACACTTGGCTGACATGTAAAAGACATATAAAATAAGATGGCTTTGCATGTCAGAGTGCCTTGCACCAGAAGACACTCTACCAAGTTAGTTGAGTACTTTGGAAATGAGAAGTATAAGTAAACATTAAAACAAATTGCTCATGCGCATTTAAAGAAAGCCCTTGATTTAGGCTCACCACTTGGAAACATATTAATACATGGCAATGATTCATTGGTTCCTTGATTTCATTCATTCATTCATTCAATAAATGCAAATTACTGGCTAACCCCACTGTGTGGACCACTTATTTGCAGAACATTAATAGATGGTCTATATAGTTTTGTGGACAAGTTTGGAAAATAGTGGAATAAGCAAATATAAACAAGTCTTTTTCAAAACTGAGACTCTTCAGAACTTTTAAAATACTAACGTGAATAGTCAGAGTTTTGTTTGTTTGTTTGCATTTAGACAGCGTTGCTCAGTCACCCAGGCTGGAATACAGTGGCACAAATTCGGCTCACTGCAAACTCCACCTCCCAGGTTCAAGCGACTCTCCTGCCTCAACTTCCTCAGTAGCTGGGATTAGAACAGTCGGTTTTTAATGAAAGACAAAGAGGTGATAAATGCTTTTATGGTGCGATAACAGAATTCACAATTGGCACTTGGGTTAATGGTATAGGGGACCGGTAGAAGTTTAATCAAGAAGACAACATTTAAACTGGGGTTCCTGGATATTTTTTTTTCTTTTTCGTAATATAAAATTAATGCAAAATATTTAGAAAATACAGAAAGGTAAAAAGATAAAAATATTTAACTATAAGGACATAGTCTGGAAATAATCAATGTCAACAATTTTTGAATTTCCTCAGAATCTTTATCGGTTATCTATCTCTTCCCTTTTTAACCATTTTCTGTAAAGAGCTTAATATGTCAAGTCTCACACACTGACTTATTGACGCATTATTGTATGACTGTAATTGTTATACAGTATTAAATAATCTTCAAAGTTGTTCATTTCAGTGACTAAAATAATGTAATAATTCCACTGTGGTGGAACATTTCTGTTCTATTCCCTCCCAAATTTTTGTTAATGCAGATGAGTGGTTCTCGGTGTGTGACTCCTGCATTAGCTACATAAGCATCACCTGGGAACTCAGAAATGCACATTATTGGGAATTGTCCTCGATCTACTGAGTCAGAAACTGCAGGGGAGAGCCCAGCATACAAATATGTGATGCTTATTCCTTTACACAAACCTTTTATTTAACTATGATTACTAATTACATTTAATTCCATATAGGGATCACTTCAGGTTCTAAGAGCTTACCCTATTGTATTTTCAGTATTTAACACAATGCTGGGCACACACTAGAAGCTTATTTGTTGAATGAGTGAACATTACTCCAAATCTGCTTCATCATTCTTTGAAATTTAGTGTTGCAAGTTATTCTGTGGGACCAGGTAAATATTAATTGCAGTATATATAACTTGTATTTTTATTTCCGAATGCATCTCAATCTATTTTCTTATAATTTAAAAATATCAGGGTATATGTGTAATTGTCCTTTAAATAACATTGCCCGGATCATGGTCAGCCCCTGTAATCTGCATTGCTAGTTCCTCCACCCCTGTCCTCTTCAATCCTCCAGTTTAGAACAAGTTTCTTCAACTGCATCTTTAATTACTACTTCTGTTCCTGTTAATCTAGTTTCTTTCTAGAAAGTCAAAATTTTTAGTTTGTTTCTCCTTCACTTGTCCTGGATATCTATCATTACTTTCTTCTGTTCTTCTATGTGCCGTAATGGGATATGAGGAACTGACATGAAAATTATTTTCAGTTTGAATTTCTGCGGACTCCCTCGGCACTGCCTTTGTCTCTCTGAGAGCTCCCATGTCATCCCAGCTTGTTGCCTTGGCCTCAGATCCTGCCCTCTTTTCATCTCATCCTGTTGCCCCTTCATCTCAGCTTGTCTAGTTTGTGGCTTTCTTTTCCTGTTTACCAAAAGCAACGACTTCTTAAATCAGGTTAAGTATGATAAACAGTCTTTCAAGTTTTCTCTGGTTCCTGTTATAAATAATGTTCAGAAGTCTGTTCTTCCTCTTGTCTTCAGAACATTGTTCCTTTTCATTTTTGCTACTGGATGGCTTTCATAGGGTACTTTTAAAATTTTTTTACCATTTTTCAAAAATTAGAAGAAAATTACCCAGACTTTATAGACAGGGTTAGTGGATTTCCTTTGGCTCACCTTTATGCTCTAAATATCTGCATTAAAATCCCAATCAGATTTGTAGCTGAACTGCAGCTACAATCACTTTATGTGACCATCCTGAACAGTGGTTTGCTCTTCCACCCTCTGCTCAGCATCTGATCTCTGAACCAGTCAAAGGCATTAAAATCTTTAGTGCCTTTCTACTAAGTCTCCCTTTCTATCTTGCTACCTATGTATCTTACTTGTAGAAACTAGACCTCTAGCCAGAGCTTGGTCTCAGCAGTTTCAACATCTTGGAATTACACTCCTTTGGGTATAGAAAGAATGACATTGGTAGAGATGCTCACGCTGCTTTGGCTACCTTACAAAATAATAGATGCACAGGCGGTCTGGTTGTTGAATCTTAGTTACTGGATCTGTGGTCATTTTAGTTTGTTGGGAGTGTTCTGTTTTGTTATTCTTACCTCTCTGAGGGTATATTTACACAGCTTAGAAGATTTATTAACTCAGAATATATCTGCAAAATACAGAGTACAGGAAAAAGATGTTTTAAGCAGAAGTACTTTCTCAGACTTCCCTGGAAGCATATCCTGAAACAAGTTATTTATATTACAGATGTTTATTAAGGAAATGCTTCCAGGAAACCTATTTTGGAGTGACAGAAAGAAGCAGACAGAGAAAGGGAAACAGTCAAGCAAGGGTGCAATTTCAAACAAAGTTTCATGGAGGGCGGTTTTAGCCTAACTTTGCAGGCAGCTGTGGAGTGTAAGTTGTACTACAGAGTTTATCCCAACCCAAGCAAGGGAGTTGAGCTTTTATATTCAGGCAAGACAGTGATTATGAGCCACTGCTGGGAAAGACGGAGGTGCTTAGATTTTCAGAGGCCCTTGGCTCAGTGTGCCTACAGGCCAAGTAGCTCCAGTAACCTAAGAATTGCCCTAGGAAGAAAAATCACAGAGGCTAGCAGCTGGAAACAGAAATCCACTCAGGTCTGGGAGGGGCTCACAGAAGACATAAAAGGTGTTCAAGGGGATCTGTGCAGAGCACTGAGAGTGTCTCCTCTAAGTACCTTGCCTATTATAATTTATTTTCTTATTTGCACCCACTTAGCCCCCTGAGAGACACGGGAAGCTAATCACACCAACAGAAAGGCAGTTAACTCCTGCCTTGATGAAATAAAGTTACATTAATTAGAAAATATTTCTCAGAAATAATTTTGTCTTTTCAAAGCAAAAGACGGTTTACCTGTGCATAAGTTCATTTTTTGACTTTATTGTAGCTGATAGACCACTTATGATATGACAGAAGAATACAATGCATATTTTGAAATCTTTAATGTAGCTAATCACTTTCAATGTGTCTTCAAATCAAAACATGGATTCCCACATGATATATTTCAAATGTAATCTGGTTTGAGCTTTCTTATATTTTATCAAGCATTTGATTTAGCTGTAGCAGGAAATATATAAGAATGAATTGCTATTATTTCATTCATTCTGAAAAAGGCTTTTGAAAATAGGTCTTTTCTCAGAGCAGTCTTCTTTTGAGCAGTGGTTGATTCATGACTATGAAACCTAAGTGATGGAGTAACAACAGCATGGTATTCTCATTCTTGAGATTCTATGGTGTGTTTTTGATTTCTTGTACCTTGATTTCTCATGAAAGTAGAAATGTTTCAGTAAACTCAGCAACACAGCAAGAAAGGTTTCAAAGTGTTCTGATTCCTCCCAGATCTTCAAGCAGCCACTTTACTTGGCCTTTATACTGTATCAGGTAAGTTTGGGTTTCCAGATTTGGACTCTGTTCCTGTTTGCAGATAAGGGGGCAAATATATAAACAAACAGAGGTGCTTCATTGAAGAGAACAGTTGGGATGAAGGGTAATTTAGAGAGTCTGTATAAACTCCTCTGCGAAAAGTCACATAGCGAAGAACTTTAGTCTTCTATTCATATCTCTAATGCATTGGACTGTAATCACCAAACGCTATGCACTATCCAACTACTTACAACTCAAGGTCAATGACTGAAGTAAATTCTACTCTGATTCATTCATCTAGCACAAAGTAGGCTCTTAATTTATATTTGTTGAACAAGTGAATAATTTTAAATAGATATTGATTTTTATCTTAACAGCCCCAAGGTCTAAAACCCTGCTAAGGTGATTACATACTCATGAATTATGAATGAATGAAGGAAAGAACAAAAAATGAAAGAATAATTAATAAACTTTCCTTGAACTGGGGTAATACCGTTCTAACAGGGACACAAGCCTTCTACCTAGCTTCCTAACAATGCAACGTCTTTCTTCTGAAGCACTGTCCTGTTTAAAAAAGTATATTTTTGCTTACGGAGGAGTCAAAACTCTTTATAATATGGAGGTCAAGTTCCTGGAATATATGACTCTAAATTATCTTTGTCACTTCTTCATCTCATATAAACCACCTGTACCAGATGACTCATAGTTTCTTATATCTGTAAATTACTTTTATATCCTTTTTTCTTTGCTATTACTTTTATTTTGGCTCAAAATGTCCTGATCATCCTTTTTCCTTGTCTAAATTTCACACATCCTGAAAAGCCTAGCTTAAAATCTTCCTCCGCTATGAGGTCTTTTCTTCCTGCACAATTAGAAATAATTGCTCCTATCTCTGCTCTACCATATCACTGGT
Source organism: Cheracebus regulus (assembly GCA_963574635.1). Classification (NCBI taxonomy): domain Eukaryota; kingdom Metazoa; phylum Chordata; class Mammalia; order Primates; family Pitheciidae; genus Cheracebus; species Cheracebus regulus. Next base: position 26,699 of record CAUYQU010083174.1, read on the forward strand.
TATGCTTAATTTTGTGGATCCTTATTTACTTCCATTCATAGTAAATACTCATTTTCATTCACAAGTACTTTTGAGGGAAAGACTGAGTTTTATGTTTGTTATATCTTCTACCTCCTTTTAATAACATGAGTCACTTGTCTGCCTCCTTTTAATAACATGAGCCACATTGACAGTCACTGCTTAGTGAATCTAACTGAATTGCTGAGTTAGAAAATTTATAACTTAAAGTACGATTTTGTAGGTAAAACCTGGCAACAGGCTGAAAGCCAAATGCTGGGAGAACAGTTAAGCAATTTAAGCACATCAATTCATTTGATTCTTGAGCTTCTATTAAAATTACTTTTGTAAAAATTAGTCATATAAAAATATTTAGGATGTTCAGTTAAATAAAAAATAATGTAAACTACATACTATAAACATGCCTATACAAAATATATTAGCATATTAGAAAGGAGAATGTGGTAATTAGAAAATATACAGTTGACATCTTAATAAAGAAGTTTCATTTAAAAAGTCCCCTTATTTTTCTTATAATGCTATTTATGCAATGTAAAATGAAAACAAAAGGCTCATAGGAAGCTAGGCTTGGAAGAATGTTAGAGTAATATTAAAATGTTCAAATATTAACTCACAAAATCAGAGACTGTATTCATACTTACAAGATGACAAGCTAAAACATCAAAATTCACACAGCGTACCTTTCAGGAGATAAGGAGGTAAATGCCTAGGGAATTTTTTTTTTAATTAGCCAGTTAATTTTGGTATTGTAACAAAAATTCCTTTATGTTTTTCTCACTCTTAGCCTGGGAGATCTATTGTAAAACAAATCAAGACATTCATAACAAATGCAAATAATATTATACATGCACCATGTGATAGTGCACTGATGGGTCACTAGGTGCCTTGTTTAAGACCTGACACTCATTCTTCCAGCTGTTGATGGTTTTGGTGAATGCCAGCTGCCAGATGAGTCACCATCTGGGCAGTACCCTCAGCCCTAAAGAGCCACCTGGCCCCAGGTTATTCCCCTTCTGATCCAGAGCTACATCTTGCATTCAAGGACTCATCAATGTGAGGGATGTAAAAAGACCTGATCCCCTCTGTCTAAACTGACAACCTGGAAGAGCCATTCCAACTCATCAGATCAAGGGATATTGTGACAGCTCAGCCTCTCCTCCTGCTGGTACCTGCTTCCTTCACTTTCTGCTACTCCTGTTGACACAAACTATACTCCATGATAAACTTCACCTGCAATCTCTGCCTCATAGCCTGTTTCCCAGTAAACTGGACCTTAGACAGTATTTAGAACGAAATTTGCCTAAAACCTAGAAGGTTGAAAATAATCATATATAGGAAAAATGTTTCTAAGATCCCCTTTAGTAACTTGGGAATAAAAGCAATGTGCTTTCATGTTTTCTAAGAACTTATGTGCAAGACACAGAAAGAGCCAAGCAATTCACAGATATTAATGTATTTAATGCTCAAAACTAGCTGTGAGGCTGATACTATTCACTATCAGCCCTATTCGCAGGTGACAAACTGAGATTAGAGTAGTAAGTTAACCTACCCGGGGTTATATATTTAGTGGTAGAACAAGGTTTTGAACTAACTGAGCATCATGTAGCTTCACTAAACTTCTACCATATACTATCTCCAGATCATATCTAGAGATACTATCTCCTATCTAGATACTATCTAGGGATACATTTTACTAACTCTAGAGTATAATGCCCTAAAAAGTTGAACAAGCATTTTGCATTTCCATTTGGAGTTATAATGTCTTAGGAATTAACAAAATCCGTCAGGTTCTGAGGTGTTGAGCATTGTGATTATATTGTTTTCTTTTCTTTTCTTCAGTCAATATCCAATAAAAGTTGTGAAGAAGGAAAAGCTCAATGAAAAACCATCAGAGTAACACTACTGCTATTCGCTTTTTGCTTAGAGAAGACGATTGATGCATTTTATTGCCAATTAATTTTATTCTCAGTGTGCTTTAAAGAGAAACATAACACTTCCTCTGAACACTTCTGGGATTGTAAAAATCAAATGAAAAGAACAACAGACCATTTTCAGAGTCAGGCTGCAGGGAAGATTCTAGAGTACAAAGACTGTTTTCATTAAAGATATGCATTCTTAAAATGCATACCCTGACTATGGATGTCTAGTTTTGAAAGGGAGAATGTGGCAGTTTAGATCTTACAGCAAATCTCCTGAGACTCTGGAATACTAACTACAACTTCCCAAAAGGGCAAGAATGTGAAGCATTGAGATAACATAGTCCTGAGTACTGAAATATGTTTTCTTCATGATGTTAAGAGATTTGCCAAAAAACTTCAGCAAGAGTAAACATTCCTTTCACTTCCAAAAGCTATGGCTTGCTGTGTCAAGATTTTAACTTTTAAACTTGATTTTCAGAATTCCATCAATTAGCCCCTGAAATATACTCCTGATTGAAATTTGCATTCAATCTTGAAGTAAATTTGTCATACAGTGTTTCTTTCTTTCTTTTTTTTAACCATTTGTGAGTTATAACCATTTTTCTTTGTAAGGACTGCAAATATATCTTACTAACACAAACTAATATTAGGTTCAGCAGACACTGAGTCTGCAGCAGTGAATGGGAACTCAAAATTTTTCTGTCTTTCTTTTCCAGGAGGAAAGAGCCTGTGTTCACAGGATAAAGTGACATGTACATCTTATAAAGTGTCTGTAATGATAATTCTTTTTACTTTATTTTGATATACTGAATGTTTCCAGAAACAAAAAGATAGGTTTGAATACATCTTTACATTTGAATTGTCAGATTACTTTTTAAATTTTTCCCAAAGGAAAATATGTTTTTTCCTAGCATCTTCCATATATTATTCCTTTCACATTTCAATAAGAACAAGATATATGTCCTGTAATAAAAACTCATCATTTACAAATTGCCAATTTACAATGAATATGCAAGTAAAACCTTACATACAATTGAGCCTGATTATTTTCTTTATCCCTATTTTATCTAATTTTAAAGCACTTATCCAAAACGTCCAAGAACTTCAGATTTGTTCATCTGACAAGATCTTCCCTGATTTTTTACAGCTGGAAGCATAAGCAAATACGTTTAATTTGGGGCTTACTATCTTATTTTGTTACATATTATCACTCTCTTGACAAATTTTTCTATAATCTGCAATGCTCTCTCCATATTTCCTGATCATCTTCAAGGATATCATCTGTCAATCTAAAGTTAAATCCTCTTTTTAATCAGACGAGAATAGAGGTGATGGACAAATATCAAAAGATCTATATGTCAACAAAAATGTGATCAGAAAAATGTTCATTGCTATATTCCGCTTTTCTTACCTCTATGACAACGTTTATGCTATTTTTTAATGTCATATTTCTTACCTCCATAATAATGTTCATCCTTCTTCCTACCTGCCTGTTAAGGCTTAAATTCCCTCTCCATGATAGCATCCCACATAAAAGACATTGTTTCTTTCTTTAAATGTCCATAGAACTTTCAGACCTCTCTACTGCCAAGTAGTCACTCTCTAGATGTACAGATGTCATAGAGAGAACGTAGCAGAGACTGTAGTGGACGCCAGTTTTTCATGATCTGCCCTAAATTCCCAGTCTTCATTGTGGTTATACTGGGGCCATGTGACCAGTTCTGTCCAAAGGACTGTGAGCAGAAGTGATGAGTGCTGCTTTAGGGCTAAGGAAGATAAGGTGTCCATGATGCCCTCCATTTCTTTATTCTCCTGGCTTTTGCAACCTTGAAAGATACTTGCTAAAATATGTAGGGTTCGCAGATAAAATACAGGACTCCCATTTAAACTTAAATTTCAGATAAACACCAAAAGAATTTTGTGTAAGCATGTTCCAAATATTGCATGGAACAGAGTTATACCAAAAATTATTATTATGCAAAATTATTACTCTATAATACTGTATACTGCATAAGATACTATATTATAAACTATATAACAGTCTTATAATGCCACATTATATTATATACTATATGCTAAATTATTTTACTATTATACTATTTGTATACTGAAAACCTTTTTTTTTTTTTTTCTGAGATGGAGTCTCACTCTGTCACCCAGGCTGGTATGCAGCAGTATGATCTGGGCTGACTGCAACCTCCACCTCCAGATTCAAGTAATTCTCCTGCCTCAGCCTCTTGAGTAGCTGGGACTATGGGTGCATGCCACCACACCCAGTTATTTTTTTTGTATTTTAGTAGCGACAGGGTTTCACTGTGTTTTCCAGGCTGGTCATGAACTCCTGAGCTCAGACAACCTGCCCACCTTGGCCTCCCAAAGTGCTTGGATTACAGGTGCAAACCACTGTGCCCTGCCTGAAATCTTTTTATACTATTATTACACTAATTCTTTTTTCAAACACATTGAACTTTAGATGAGCAAGAAATACTTTTTAGTATACATATGTTCCAAATATTGCACGGGACATACTTATACTAAAAAAAATTGTGTCCATTTGAAATTCAAATTTAATTGAGCATCCTATATTGCATAAATCTGGCAGCCCTATGAAATGTAACATTACAAAGTGGTGAGAACGTCACTCTTTGGCTTACCAGATGGAAGGGAGTATCTGCTGATCCATGTCAAACTTTGTGTTGGTGAGAAATAAATGTTCCTTGAGCTTAATTTCACAGAAAAAAACTGAAATGTTATTGCTGCATAGCCTTTTCTGTCCTAACTAAAACAGAACCGATGGAACTTAAGGTTGGAAAGGAAGAATGAGATCAGATATTTGAGAGCTTCATCTGGCAAGTTAGATATTTCCATTTTACTTTGGAGCAATGGAGAAGCAGTGAATGTTTGGAAATGGTAACTGACACCACCAGAGCTGATTAATTTTATGTTTGGTTGCTTTTTTTTTTTTTTAATGCCAATACATAAAAGAGCAAGGACAAGCACAGAATAAGCAATAAGACAGGAGAGCAGTATGTAATATGGCCATCTGTCAGGGAACTTGGTTGTTGGGTCACGTAAAGCTAGAAAAAAGATTTTACTACCTTAAGTCCAAAAACCATATATTAGATATTTTTTTTTTGTCCGTGGACTAGCACAGCTGCCAGCCTTGTTAAGTACTCCATATATTCCTGTTAACTTAAAATATTTTTTCTGGTTAATGTCTTTAAAAATCAATCCAACTGTATTTCTTTTCTTTTATTTTTCTCCAAGCACAGAATGACCAGGAATAGAGGACTAAAAGCAGTTGTTTGCCCTAGCTGACTTCTTCTGTAAACTCACTACAAATATATTATTCATCCCTGAATTTTGCATCTGCCACCAGTACAATTCCAGAGGTCACTGAGAGACACAAAAAAGGCCCAAATACTGGCAACGGAAAAGAAAGAACTAGGAAAAAAGGAGGAGAAAAATATAAATGGAAAAAAAGAAAATTTAAGTAAGCCATAAGTAAGATTTAAGTATGAATGTAAGGGTGGAGTGAAGAAGGATGGGAAAAAAAAAAAAGAAACAGAAGTAGAAGTGGGGGGAAGAAGGGTAATCTGGGCTTGTGTATACATATTTGCTTTCCTGATTATGTATCTGGTGAATTTTGATTCAAAGGAAAAGACTTGCTCAAATTTGAAATATTTTTTCCATTCTCTTTTACTGCTTTTACGTTTGAGAGTTAGGTTTACTGTGAATATAACAAACACTGGCCAAAATCCTCTATCTCAACAAACATTTGATATTCTTAAGCTTGGCATATTCTTTTTTCTATATCCTTAGTGGTAGAAATACTGGGTAAAGAGCTTGCTTGGTAAACTGAGAGGATTTTTTCCTTTGGGAAGTGGTTATAGAATAAAGAGTTGGATGATGAGGACTGGAGAGAGGTTGCATGCACTGCGTGACCTGTAGCTTTGATACTAAATGACTTCTTTGGAAGCCAGTATGTGATATATGACAATAAGTTTTTAGAAGTCTTGTTGATCTACAGTTTTGATACACAGTGTTCCTTTTTCTTATAAAGTTTTGTTTTTATTTGTCATTTTGTTTTTGTTCCTTTATAAAGTATTTTACATTTAATCATATAGTTATATATATTTATTTTAATAAACTTATAAGAATTCCTACTTACATCCTTCATTAATTTTGCTTTTTTTTTTTTTTGGAAACAGAGTCTTGTTCCGTCACCAAGGCCATAGTACAATGGCATAATCATAGATCATTGAAACTTCGAAATTCTGGGCTCAAGTGAGCCTCCTGAGTAGCTAGACCAACAGGCATGCCACCAGGCGTGGCTAATTTTGTTTATTTCTATTTTGTAGAGTCAAGGATCTCACTGTTTTCTCCATGCTGGTCTCAAACTCCTGGCCTCAAACAATCTTCCTTCCTTGGCCTTTAAGCTCTGGGATGACAGGTGTGAGCCATGGTGCCTGGTCACCTTTATTAACTTTTTATGTTTGGATTTCTTTCCTAAGAAAAATTTCAGTATGACTGGATGCCATGGGTCACACCTGTAATCCCAGCACTTTGGGAGGCTGAGGTGGGAGGATCCCTTGAGGTCAGAAGTTTGAGACCAACCTTGGCCAACATAGCAAAACCCCATCTCTACTAATAATACAAAAATAAGCCAGGCGTGATGGTACATGCCTGTAACTCAAGCTACTCGGGAGGCTGAGACATGAGAATCACCTGAACCCAGGAGGCGGAGGTTGCAGTGAACTGAGATTGTGCTACTGGACTCCAGCATGGGAAACAGAGTGAGACTCTGTCTTAAAAAACAAAAAAAAAAGGAAAAAAAAATCAATTCAAAAGCTTACCAATCAACTGAGTTTAGTGTGACCTGACTATGCTTCTAGCAGATCTGTGCAGACTATTCTCTGAAAAGACTTGGACTAAGAAATGACAAGTGGTACCTTAACAATATAATTTTTTTTGTTTTTATTTTTTATTTGGAGTCTGGTTAGCTGTTTGTGCATGTAATTATGAACAGTGAAACCTCTGAATTAGAAAAAAAAATCTCAGCAATATGAAAAATTTAAGTATAAATACTATTATTAAGGATTGGATAGTTCAATTTTTTTTCCCTCTCATTTGCCTTTGCTAGTGGAGCTTATAATAATGGCAGGTGGGAGAATTTTGTTCATTTTCCAGTTGCTTAATGCATCTGATTGATGAAAGGGTAATGATAGACCAACTGCTCAGGATCTTTTTGAAAGTGAGAAGCAAGTTACCACCTATGATGTACTAGTGAATAGTGATAATGAAAATGGTCACCTACAGTAATTTGATGACTTTCTGAATGTCATTTAGGATGAAGAAGGGCAAATTCTCTGCAAAATGTAAAGGGATGTATGATTCTAGTGCTTTGGGAAACTGAGGAAGGAGAATTGATTGTGGCCAAGAGTTCAAGACTAGCCTGGACCCCATCTCTACAAAAATTAGCCAGGTATGCTGGTATGCCTGCAGTCCCAGCTACTCAAAAGGCCAAGGCAGAAGATCCCTTCAGCCCAGGAGTTCTGGGTTATAGTGAGCTATGACTGTGCTATTGCACTCTAGCCTGGTGAGTAGTGGGACCCTGTCCCTAAAAAATACGATAATAACATAAAAGATAAAAATTAATAAACTACTGAGGTCTAAACATCTAAATAAAGCATAATTTGTTGTTACTGGAAGACATTTCCCAAGATTTCTAGATAGATTCCATGTCTACTGGTATTATAGACTTGCTCTCATCAAGTAACTTTGATTCAGGTAGGAAAGAGGTGCCCACATTTCTTAAAACACCTTTAATTTCAAGGTGGAATGAGTCTACTCAAAAAACCAAACATCTCGAGTGTTCCTCAGTAGCAATTTCTGTGTCCCAGCCCAATGCAGTCAGAGAATAACAAAACTTGCACTTGCCAGGCATCACCACTGTGCTACTAGCCCTCATATATATTTATACTTTGTCAACTATTTAGTTTAGGTCTGTGAAAGAAAACAATGTTTTCTTCTGGAACTGTAATAAAATCTCGTTTATTTTAAGGTAAGCACATCAGTGTTTTTGTCTGTTTGTTTTAGATGTATATAAGCAGTTATACAGCACAAACATTTTTGCTGTATATGGCCTCTTAACCATTTTTCATGTATACCTAGCTCATAAGTTAGTCATACAGTTGTGGAAGCTACATAGCAAGGGGAGTGAGGCAGCTGAAGGAAATGTGTATACCACAACCTACCTGGGCTTGAATCCCAGCTCTGCCACCTACTAGCTGTGTACCTTTTCGCAATATACTTTATCTCTCTATGCCTCATTCTGTTCCATAAAATGAATGATACTTTATAATAAGTGAATTTACCTTCTAGGGTTGTCATGAAGATTAAATGAGCTCAAGTCATTAAATTAAATAAGGATTAAATACATATGTGCATATTTCATGTGAAACACACACACTAACACACACACACACACACACACACCCTTCTAACCAGTGTCAGCAACCTATTAAGCACTAAATAAAGCCTTTTTTAAAGAAGTTATTGATTTTTGGTCAGCGTTTTATTCTGGTAGAATTCGTTGCAAAGTTTTCCTTAGGAAAATTAACATTACAGGGTATACTTAAAAAAGAACTCATAAAAAAGAAGAGTTCATAATGAGAAAATTGCTGTGTACAGTTAAAACAGAAAGACTAGAGAGGGCCATGGGTCTGGGGATTTGAACAGCCTTTGAGCTTTCTCTAGGAATTTGAAGAACTCAATCCCTAAACTATTTTACAACGTTGGATGAACAAACTTGGGAGATATTTTCTTCTCTGAATCTGAGAAAAACTAAAGAATGTCTCAGCTGGCAGTGGCTAAAATGCCCCCCACCAAAAAAAAAAAAAAAAAACAAAGACAAGAAGCATCTTTTATTTTCTTTTAAGACAAGCTGGGAGGAGCTTAAATTGTAATGTTAAATAAAATACACTATTTATTTTTTGAAGAATTTGTGTAGCGATGTTTGTCTTCAACATAGCACTGAAATGTCTGTTTCTCTGAGATTCTAAGGGTGTGAATTCCCATGACAAAAACTAAATTAATAACATGTAAGATTATTTAGAGGGCTATGAGACATTTTAGGATTTTATTGAAAGTATCTTCTCCATCATAATTTAATAATCTGTTTAGTGTTACCCATTTTTTCCCAAATTGAAATATCTCTGCTGCTTTTTTTATTCCAGTTATAAAAGCAATACACTACATGCAAAAACATTATAGACTTTTAAAAAAATGAAATTATTTCTAATCTTATAATCTGGAGATTATCATCAAATTCATAATCCTGTTATACTTAATGTTTTATAGCTGATTTCTTTCCAATTAAGTATGTATTATGGACATTATACCACATCAGTACATATAAATATGTGACATCATTTTACTGAATATGTAGTGGCATACTGTATGAATAAACTATAATACGCATAATTTATTTCTTATTGAAAGCTTTTTAGTTTCTTTTCATTGTACTGCTGTCATAAATAATGTTACAATAAATGTCCTTACAGTTAACATCTTTATGTGTTTTTCCAAATATTCCCTTAGGATAAGTTACTAGAAGTGAGACTGTGCTGTCAAAGGCTAGGAACTTCCCTAAACTCTGATTTGGCCTCAATATTGCCTACCCAAAGGGCTAAACCAGTTAACACCTTCACTAGTGAATATCGTCAGGGGTTGGCAAACTACAGCTGTGGACCAAATCCAAACTGTTACCCGTTTTGTAAACAAAATTTTATTGGAATACAGCCACATCAATCTTAAATACACAGAAAATGTTTGCTAAACACTGATACAGACCATTCTTTTGTCATAAAAGGCTATCATCAACTACACACACACACACACACATTTACATTTCACCCCCTTCATTTTTCTAATCTAAGAATATTCTCAAGTAGGAATCCTAGCAATTAGAGGGCACTGGAAATCTTATATAAAGTCATGAAGACTTAAACTCACCTTTTTGTTCTACAGGCAGATCACTGAAATCCAGAGAATATGTCTGAGACAGGTAGCATTTAACAATTACTTTCACAATAAACTCAAGTGTTTGGACTCTCAGCTTAGTGATCTTTCTTTTATTTCTGAAAATTTCCAAAGAGAGTTTTTAATATAAAAAATAGGTAATCTTTTGGGTGGCCATCTCCTAAAAAAACAAATTTGTAAGACTTCTCAAGAAAGCAACTTGATTTTATCATCCTTGAAAAACAAATTTAATTGAATATGAATTAATAAATGATTTCTAAGAAACTATTTTTCCTCAGATTTTCCCTAGTTCTTTCTTTGCTATTACTTTATTTATTTATTACATATGTAATATTAAACTCTAGCAACAGTGAAACTGAATTAGTAGATAATCTTTAAACTTTTGTCTTTTACAATCTCGTTGGAATACTAAGGTTACAGTGTAAGCTAGAATTGGATCAATGTTCTCTTCTTCCTTTGTATACTGTGTTAGGGAAGCTATGACAACTTCACAATTCTCTTATTATTATAAAAAGTTACATTACTTTAAAAAGTATTCACTATTTCCACAATGACGATTGAAATAAACTATTAAATATCAATAGGATGATGAACATGTATTTGATACCAATCTCCTTCCAATACTTTTATTATCCAAATAATTATATCCTAATTATTCCAATAATTATATTTCCTATTTTTAAATAATATTACAATTATTTTAGAAGATAGAGAAGAGCCTGAAAAAAAAAATGTATCATATAGTTCCGTCAAGCTCAGATTTCAGAGCACACCTTAAGCAATGCATTGTGACATTTTCTGTGACAATGCAGAGAATCAACTAAGTGACGATGATGATGATGATGATGATTTGAGACAGAGTCTCACTCTGTCACCTAGGCTGGAGGGCAGTGGCACGATCTCAGTTCCCTGCAACCACTGCCTCCTGGGTTCAAGCAGTCAGCAATTATCCTGCCTCAGCCTTCCAAGTAGCCGGGATCACAGGCACATACCACCACACCAGGCTAATTTTTGTATTATTAGTAGTGATAGGGGTCACACCATGTTGCCCAGGCTGGTCTTGAACTCCTGAGCTCAAGCAATCCACCAACCTCAGCCTCCTAAAGTGCTAGGATTACAGGTGTGAGCCACTGTACACAGCCATCTAAGTGATTTTTGATCATTATATTCATTTGGTAAATATGAATTGTCAAGTTATATTTGATTTTTTACAAAATATTTTTCTAAAAGACAATCCAAACTGCTCAAAGACTATGGAGAATTGTGGTTTTATTGGCCTTTTATTTCTTGATTCATATTATTTGTTCTAGTTTTACCTCAAATTGCATTCAGAAAATATAAATCTTTCCCTGGTATGTGTAACAGAATGTTGGTTTATCTTTGGATAGCAATACTCACCTCTAATCCTAAACTTGATGGAATTGTCTCTTGGAGGTCAAAGAGAAACACAGCTGTCACTCTGCCTTCTCCCCATGTGGTCGTCTCTGTCCTCTGCCCATTTTCTGGAAAGTCTCTCTCATTCAAAGAGGGGACACTATGTCAGGGCGTCTTCCCCACAGTGCATATAACCTATGTTTTATTATTTCTCTTAAACTTAAATCACTTAAAAATATTTTTATTGCTTCTGAAAACTCTTACGAACTATTAAATTTTACCTTTGCCAAGGATGGTGAAAAGTATTTTACGGGTTACTTAAGAGTTCTCTTATCTTTTCACGAAAAGCAAGAAAAGAGGCTAGTCTTTGATATAAATGCTCCTGGGTGATGTTAAAATAAAAGGAAGAATTATTTAAACTTTACAACTGTCAGCCAATCTAGAAATGGTTCAAGTCTTATTAGAGGGAACCGAGTATTTAACAGGAAGAAAACTGTCACATTCCTTTCCATACAAAAATTGGGATGGGCCAGGCATGGTGGCTCATGCCTGTAATTCCAGCACTTTGAAAGGCTGAGGAGGGCAGACCACCTGAGGTCAGGAGTTCAAGAGTAGCCTGGCCAATATGATGAAACCCAGTCTCTACAGAAATGCAAAAAGGGGGAAAGTTTTTATTTTCTGGTGAATTATTAACCTCACCCAGTAATCATTCATTGTGCTCTCAACAAATATTTGAGAACCCATCATTTTCCAGAACTTAGATCCTAGACATACAGGGTCTATTGCAGAAAGACGTCTTTACCTTCATAGAACTTACGTGACAGTGGGAAGCCAGACAATTGATAATGGAGATATGCCAAACATATATTTGTGATTATTTTTCAAGTGGAAAAGTAAGGTAAGAAATGGAACAGGACTTGGCCCTTTAGCTAGGGTAGGATGGGGAGGCCTCACTGTGAAGAAAATCCCTTTGAGGAACCACCTAGAGGGGGGAAGGAACAAGCATGTGTACCAGGGAAGGCATTAAAGCAGAGGGCTGAGGGCTCCAGCAGTGGAGGGAGCAGGTGATCTGGGGGCAGACAAAGTGATGAGCTCAAGGGACAGAGGAGGTGGGGGACAGACGATGTAAGATCTTGCTAGCCATGACATAAGCCTTGCATTACTCATTGTGAGACAGGGAGCTACTTACTTCCAGGACAAGAATGACATTTTGACAGTACCCCTTAGGCTGTCAGTTGAGAAGAAAAAGAAGAGCGGTGAGAGATGAAGCCAGACACCAAGTTAGGAGGCATCTTCAAGGTCCCAGGTGAGAGACACCTGTCCTTACACGAGGGCGTGGCAGTGAAGGTGCTGAAATGAGGTAGGATTTAGCTGGTATTTTGAAATAAAGGCCACTGGGCTTTGCTGTATGTTATTCTGTGGTGAGAGGGACAGGAATGAAAAAAAGAATGAAAGAAATTGAGGCTAACTTGAGACATGTGGCCTAAGCAACAGGAAGAGCAGGGTTGATTTTTGCTAAGTTAGGAAAGCTTCCAAGAAGAGCGAGTTTGGGAAGCAAAACCATGAGTTGGGTTTTGGCTTATTAGAGAGGCCTATTGGTCACCTAAGCGGAATTTCTGACTGCAGAGTTGAACGTGTACAGGTGCATTTCTGGGGAGAAGTCTGAGCTTCGAATACATGTTTGTGAGTTTTTCACATACAGATGGCATTCGAAGTCATGTTTTATATTCACTTAGTGCTTAATAGTATAAAATTTAGGCCTACCCATCTAAACCGTTATAGGTGACACCAAGGGTAGATTTGGTTAGGCCAGTTCACATCCCTGTAAGCCACACAATGGGCTATATAGTTTTCTGTGTCTCAGCTTATTACCCTGAAATCAGGGGCAAATACAAGATTAGTTGCTGGTTTTTACATGAGAGTAATAATGCAATTTAGATGCGTAGGGAAACACTTCCAAGAAAACTCACAGATTGTGAAGAAATCAATCCCAAGGTTAAACTGAGATAAGCCCTAGTGTGCATCACCACCGCTCTTTCTAAAGAAATATTATGGGTATAGCTAGCAGTTTTCTGCACCCAGAGATGAACCGAAACCCATAGCCACGACTCAGTAACACCACTCAGAGTACTGGCATTAAGGGGAAAGGCCACACTCCCTGGAGGCAATCTCAGCTCACGCATTTACTAAGCTAAGTGATACAAGTTACCTAACCTCTCAGGCCCCAGCTACTTCATCTGTAAAAGGAAGATCATAATTTCACTTGTGTTCGGGAGTTACTATATCAATATATTGAGATCATGTATGTAAAGCCTTGATTCCAGAGCTCAGCACAGATTAGAAATACAATAAATGTTAGCTAGTAGAGAACCAGAAGGAATATTCTGGGTACTCTCAGGATGTTACAAACACATCAGAAATATTAGGTGTGACTATTGCTTCTTAATAAACAAATGTTGTATAGAATACAGAGCCTTATAGAGTACAATCAAATGAAAAGAGGTAAATTAACTACCTAATGGAAATTTCAATAAAGGTGAAACATAAACATATTTTAAAAATAAAAAATTCTGTTGTCATAATATGTCAGGGAAGTATACAATTTGTTACGTCCTTAGAATTTGTCATTTGGGAAGTACTTGTTACTGTTTTGAGTTGAAGAACAGATGAGATATTAAAATATCCCCCTTATAGTGTACTAGAAAGTATGGCCTATGGACAAGGAAATATTTAAATGTGTGGTAGTTAAAATGAAATATAAAGCTTAGATATTTAATAGTTAATTTAAAATGCTTTAGTGCTTGTTTTAAAATATCTTTCATTCTTACTGTGAATGAAACCCAGAGAAAAAGAAACAATATTACCAAAAGAGTCATCTAGGTGAGACATAAGAGATAGTGTTTGAATGATGAGTATTGCTAAAACTTTGAGCAAACCTACCAAGAAAAAGATGAAAATTTCCTTCTCTCCAATTCTTTAAGGAATAAACTGTTACCTCCTATGAATAATCTAAAGTAAACTTCAAGAAAAGAGCTATCATTATTAGTGAATATAACTGAATATTTGAGTATGCAAAAATCTTAATGATGTTGAACTTTATGCATGTGGTGTACTCCCAATGTCTTGTCAGTCTTTAATAACTCCTGGGGAAAAATAGAATAACATTTCACCTTTGGGAGCACAGTGAAAACTAGCAATTAAGTCAAAAAGAGCTCCAAAGAACTAAGAGAGAAGTCACAGAGTTCATGTATTAAAAACTCAGGTATTTGATACATAGATGACCAGATTCTGTTTCTTCTTCTTTTATTCACAAAGTTGGCTTAGTTGTCTGATCTTGAGTCCAGAGAAGATAAGATGTAATAAGTGGGAGGGAGGTAAAAGGGCTTCAAGGGCTGGTCAATGGAACAGAATGATCCCCAAATAACCAAATGCACAGGAGGCGGAGGCTACTTGTGTTGGGCAAACTTTTTAAGAACACGTGGACTCAGGGAGAGGAGCATCACACAGTGGGGGCAGTTGGGGCGGAGTAAGGGGAGAGTCAGTGGGGAGTGGGGAGGGTGGGGAGGGATAACATGGGGAGAAATGGCAGATATAGTATGCATCTAAAGTAAAATAAATAAAAAATAAATAAATAAATAATACAGAAACTTTCAATAATTTGAGTGTGAATAATTTAAGTATATAAAAATTTTCAAAAAAAAAAAAGGATCATAAAGTACCCAGAGTTTGTTCTATATTAAAGCAGAAAAATCTGGATGATTCCAAATTGCTACAAAGGAGTTTATTTTTGTTTGGTACATTCAACTTTAAAAATAAGGAAGGCTGCAATCCAATTTGAGACCGATTTTCATTATTAATAGTTACCTTTATTTTTTGAATCAATAATATCTTTTGTTTCCAAAAGGGTAGATACTCAGCTTTGGAAGCCTGTGTCTCCATATTAACTCATTCCCTGTAAGACTCAAACAGCTGTAATAGTGTGTGCAGAATGGAACTGAGACAGAAGTCCAGACTTCAGTTATAATTTCTGTGATTATATTCATTCATCTGTGTATGTTATTCCTCCATTACATAAGTTGAAATTAGTGACAACAAGGGAACATAGCATAAAAAAATGAGGTTATTTCATCTTTAGCTGTTGATGTTTGAGATTGTACGGAAATAACCTTGGCTCTTTTACATATGTTTTAGCATGCAATTTCAATAGCTATAATTCAGCATTCTTATTTAAAGAAATAAACAATCACTGAATGTCACAGAAGTCATAGAACTTGACAAAGGACGTACAGCTCAGTACAAATCTAGGTTGGCTTGACACAATCCTGCGTGGAGGACAGCAGGTACCTTCACTGATCACAAGGACTAAGTCTGCAAAGTGACTCACTTGATGCTTATTATCTTCTCTTTATAAGATGATGGCATTTATAAAATACTGAGAAAATCCAAAGCTTCTAATTTGGAAACACAAATCTACCCATTGTACTGTGTTTAAGCACCAAATTCAAACTTACTGGCTTCTAAGCAACTCTGACTTAAATCAATCAAGAACATCTTTTAGAAATTTCTGCCAGGAAAAACTATGGCATCTGCTGAGGTACTTCCTCAGTTATAATAAGGATAACGATGCTCCTTATTTGTATCCCTTTTTGTTTGGGTTACCGGGAAACTTAGTACTCAATAACCATGTATATCTTCTTCCACTTCCTGTCAGTGCTCTTGGTTTACTATTTCTGGTTCGAGTTTATCATATTCATTGTAAAGCATATTTTTTGTAAGTTCCTTCAGAACTTCTGTGGGAAAATTCAGAGTGCAAAAATCATAAGGAGGCCAAAACAATTTATAAATGTGTTTATGTACTTGATAGCACCATAAATACTCCAGTATTTGGTTACCTCCCTATCCACATTTATCTTTATTCATGTTTCTTGAGTAAAATCTAATGTTAGTCTATAATGCTTTCTATGACATGTGACAAGCTGACCAAGAATGTCACTAACATGTTACACAAGAGACATTCATATGCAGTGGGTTAATATGATGGGCCTAGGTTATTTTCCAAAGTCTAGAATTATTTGCTCTCTGTTACCAAAATTTTTCAAAATTCAAATATATTATTCAAAAGCAAATACAGGGCTTTAAATATTGCCAGTACAATCTATGAATAGTTCATCATGACTCACAATGTGATGGTGAAATGGAAAAGACTCAAACACATGGTGTCAGGGGCAAAATCTGTTTTTATCAGGGCTCCTGCATTGGTTCCTGTGACAATGGCTCAATTGTTTTTTGAAACAACTTTCACCTTAGAAATGTAGTTTAAGGTATTTTGGTAATTTCTGAAGAGTTCATGGCGTTCACTAGCATGTGCTGACTTCATATTGCTGTTGCCAAGGGAGCAGATTTGAAAGCCAGAATGTCTTCTACTAAAATACTTACTATTTACCAAGTAAAATAAAACAGTGTTTCACCCAGTGCCTTTAGGAGTAAAGTGAGGGTCCTGAAAAACCATCTCAAATTCCATTTGATCTAATGATTAGCTGAAAAACTACCTTCCCCCATGTTTCAGTTTTATCTTCTTTATCTTTTCTTTCATTCCCCTTTAGTAAAAATCTAGACATACTTATTTTTGTTAATATAATAAACATTCTGAATCTATTTGGAGAAATCAGTTTGGAAATTTGGGGAAGCCATCATTTTCTGTCTTTTCAAGAAAGAAAGCACACATGATAGGCATGAAATAAGAATTAATTTTCTTTTTCCTGACTTTTAACAGTCTCTCTAGAACCTACAGGTAGTAAAGTCTTAGTACAATATTTTTAAAGTCATTCTAAAATGCATCTCTGAGACTCACCGACCAACACATCTGGGTACAGCCTAATTCTCATATTTTACATTTTCACTCACATTCAGGGCCGAAACTGCTTTTGTCATTTTAAGCGGTAAGAGACACAGGCACAGAATGTGACAATTCATTTTCTTGGTCTTTCTATTTACAATTTAGGGCGGCATCACAGCAAAACAATTAATTGACCTGCCTAGAAAACAAATAAATCACAAACTCAATATGTTGCTTGAAATTTGCAGCTCATTTCTGCAGTACTGCTGTGCAAAACGGCTAACATATGAGGTTGGTAAGCTCTTCTGACACGTCTCCAACTTTGCCTAACCCCTTGCAAGGTTATGGTAATGAAATATAAGGGAGATTGTGGTGTAGTTACAATAGCATATGTTCTGAGTCAGTAAACATCAGAACAGAACAAAGAACAATAACAAAACTGATGCAGCCGATGATGAGTGATAAGGAAAGTAAAGATAAGCAATCTTAATATTCATTCAGTAATCCTAGAAGTAACTTTTTTTTGGCCAGAGAGAAATTAATATATGCTGATTTAGCATGTTATTAATACTAGTGTTACTTGGTTATTGAAAAATAGTCACGTGTACATGCAAAAATTCTTTCCCTTGCATGTCAAGCTTCCATTTAATGAAATTACCGTAAATGACTGGCTCCTACTGTATATGTGTGAAGTATGCCTGCCTACGAAGAGATTCTTGGCATTGCCTTTCCCAGAGATTTTTTATTTGGGAAAGTAATGCAAATTTTAAAAAAGTTATTTGAGAGTGCCCACAGTGCTAATTTTTCAGGTCTTTTGATTCATCCTTGTTAAGAGAGTCAGACGTTATTTGTAGTGGGTAACATATATGTCTAGCTAATTCTGTAAAGATTCAAAGCTTCAGATGAAATTTAAAAAGGAGTAAGATTAGTACATTATGGAAACTATTACAATGACTATTTGCTGCTTATTCTGAAATGTATGTAATTAATAGACTATGCCTAGACCAGAAATAAATCACTTAACTAGTAAGTGGGATATAACTTTAATAAAATCTTGGTTTAAATTATAAATGAGTCCATGAAGTGAGCCATGCACTCCAAACACACCATCCTGAATACTTCTTGATCAGCTGCAATTTGACTGCTATTTACCAGCCAAAACAATAAAAAAAGAGAGCAATGACATCAATCATTGAACTCATACTTAAATGCCTGATTTGATAGACATCTGTTTTATGGGTCTCACAAATTCTTTACAAGTAGTGCATCTACAGAATGTGGAAGGGACTGGGATGTAGATGAGGTTTTGTCAAACTCCAGATCCAAGAAAACTACATTATTCTGAATCTCCAGAAATCTTCAGAGGGTAGAAAAAGTTAATCGGAGAGTTTTATACCCATAAGATAGCATGAATTTACTGGTGATGGCAATTCGCATTTTTTTTTTGCCATAGTCAAAGAATTTTAACAGTTTCATGACAGTTTAACATGTGATGAAAATCTTTTAATGGGAAATGATTTTACAATCCAGCTGATGAGATCACAGAATGATGCATTTACAATCTCACATGAATTACCCAGATGAAAACAAACACGAAGTGACATTTGCAGAATCTTTATTATAACAGAGTCATTACCATATCTAGCACACAAATATTTTTGCTACATAAAGGTGGTATGTTTTATTGCTTCAATTCAAACTTGCTCTAAAAACTCCTAAGGAAAGTTAGTAAAAACACATGTACCCCTTTTTCTGACAATGCAATTCCATAATAAAGAATGCTTAGGTAAAAGATCTCGTAAGTTTTGTGCTAAATTGCTCCATTATTTGCAGTCAGCTTCATTCATAGGAATAAAAATCACCTTTGGAATTTAGTTTGGCAGTGTTCATAAAACCGGCTGCTAACATATATCATACTGTTGACTGTTTTTTTCTTTCTCAATTTGTGTTGAGCTTTATTTTCTTCAAATGGCTCCATTTAATCAATAATCTCTCCCATCAAGAAAACTTTTATCCAATGAATGTTACAGTTATAATTCACCAAGTTTTCATGATGACACATGACTTAAATGGATAATATGTCAGCTATGTCGCTGAAAGCCATAGAACTGAACTTGAAGACTGATGAATGATCAAGGCTTATTTAAAGTATAATTAATTTGTCACCATCTAGAAGATTTGCTATAAATTATTCTAAATTCCCACTGCTAAATATCTTCATGATCCAAAAGGTGAAACTAATTCCAACAAAATCTATATAATAGGCCACCTTAAATATCTTAGTGCTAACTGAAGGTTAGCACTAAGGTGTAAAGGACCTTTAGAAAAAAAATTATCATATTTAACAGATGTACATTATCTTCTACCTATGATATGTCTGTAAGAAAGACAACATTTTTATTGTTTTCTTACCTATTACAGGGTATGAATTTAATAATTACAAAATGAGATAACTCTTAATGAGGTAAACCTATGACCTTATCTCACTAAATGAATGTGAGGGAAAAGCCAGTTTAGTTACCAATTTGTGAGGCATGACGTATCTGGCAATTCCTCTTTCCTTCCGCAGAAACTCAGATTTTCTTCTTTAAGGATAACTGATTGAGTTTCTAAGTAGAATTCACTTGGTGGTAAAGGCTTAGCTCAGGATGTTGCTGCAACATGACCTTTGTCCCACACTGCTGAGAAAAAAGACTATGTGCTTCAGAAACATTGCTGCAGGTGCTATTATTATGTGAAGTTGGAGCCTAACAGAGTAAGATAAACAGGAAACTATACTCATGGAATTACAAGGACATCAGCCTGCTCACCTTCTTAATCTGAGTTATAGTGTTTAATTACTCTTGAGTTTACGTTTCCATGAACAAAATGAACATGAAAATGCAGCAGTGACTTCAGGAGTGACCTATAATGTTGATCAAGCAACACTTGGTAAATACTGACTTGGCTTGTTATTCACAGGGAATTTAAAGTTCAGCAAAACAAATAGGTTAGAAATAGATTTTTTTAATCTTTATAGTAAGAACTGAGTGAAATATGAACTCCAAAAGGGACTTTTTAATTTTTATTTATTTATTTTTTGAGATGGAGTCTTCCTCTGTCGACCAGGCTGGAGTACAGTGGTACGGTCTAGGCTCGCTGTAACTTCCACCTCCAAGCCATTCTCCTGCCTCAGCCCCCCGAGTAGCTGGGATTACAGGCCCCTGTGATCATGCCCGGCTCATTTTTTGTATTTTTAATAGAGACAGGGTTTCCCCATGTTGGCCAGGATGGTCTCAAACTCCTGGTCTTGTGATCTGCCCACTACTGCCTCCCAAAGTGCTGGGATTACAGGCGTGAGCCACTGCGCTGGGCCCTATTTTTATTTTTTATTTTTACCTTTTTTTGAGATAGCGTCTCACTCTGTCACCCAGGCTGGAATGCAATAGCACGTTCACAGCTCACTGCAACCTCAAACTCCTGGGCTTAAATCATCCTCCCACCTCAGCCTCCCAAGTAACTCAGACAACGGGCATGTGCCAACACACTCGACTAATTCTTTCTTTTCCGTAGAGATGATGAGGTCTTGTTTATGTTACCCTTGCTGGTCTCAAAGTCCTAGGCTCAAATGACCCTCCTGCCTCAGCCTCCCAAAGTGCTGAGATTTCAGGCATGAACCATTGTACCCAGCTCAAAAGGGGCATTTAATAGCTCACAGGAGTTAAAAATAACGGCATTAAAATGAACCCGGAAAGAAAATATTTCTATTGACCATTTAGGCTAAATGCTTTTGGTTTGTGATGACTTCATAATTGATTGGCATAAAACATAGAACTTTAAAAATTCAAAATAGGATAAAGGCATCTGAGAGAAAAGTAATCAGAAACCTTTAAGGCAGTAACTAAAAAAAAAAAATCGATGTAGAAATTCAAAAATCCAAGTAATACTACTCATATAGGTATCCAGTGGCTTAATTCATTCAAAAGACATTTTAGGAGTCATGCTTCTCTGATGTTTTTTACTACATAGAGTGACAACTAGAAGGACATACACATAAATGTGTATGTCCACACTGCTTACCATTACAGTGTTTTTGAGCTGCTTTGCACCAATGATTTTTTACCTTCTCAAAGAATCAAGTCTCACAATTATTCTTGTTGTCATTTTGAGAGACTGGGTCTGGCTATGTTGTCCACGCTAGAGTGCAGTGGCACAATCATAGCTCATTGTAACCTGGAACTCCTGGGTTCAGGGAATTCCCTGCCTCCGCCTCCTAAGTAGCGAGGACTACAGACACACGCCACCCCTCTTTTTTTTTTTTTTTTTTTTTTTGGTAGAGATATGGTCTTACTATGTTGTGCAGGCTGGTCTTGTACACCTCTTTGTAAGAGCTTGGAAACTTTTCCCAATCAACATTTTATAAAGAACCATAATTAATACGTATAGTGGGCACAGTGTTGGCAAGAAGAAAACTGATCCCTGTTCACTCACTTTCCCCAAAATCAGAATGGGACCTAAGATACATATGTTGAAAACTAGTAGTCCAAGAGACTCTTGTCTTAGGACATATCAATCTAAAAAGCACCATGAATAATATGCATAACAGGTCTATGGAAAAAACATATATATAATATAATTAAAATAAGATTGAAAGATCATATACAGATAGATCATAAATGATCTTTCAGTCTAATTTTCATTTATCAGATAAGTGAAAGATAGAAGACCTAAACAACACATCAAAGTGACTAATTATTAATATTAAAAAAAAAGAGAGAGGAAACAGGTGACATGCATTGAGTGCCTGCAATATTATCAGGTGCTACGCTAATTCAAGCCTCCTAAGACTTAGAATGGCTCTCTTTCTGTTAATGGACTAGAGACCAAAATAGTCAACCGGGCTCCTAGATGAATGTACAAGTAATGGAAAAAGAGGGAAAATACTAGGGAATTGCTACGTGACAAAAGACAGTTTACACTGATCCCCAAATGGGTTAACCAAATGTGGTTCAACTCTCGTGGTCCAAGTTCTATTTTTGTTCCTGAAGTTTGTGTCGAAATTGGATGAATACTGAGAGAGATAGAAACTTAGCATCATAGTCATTACCAGAAAAGCATCCTGCACATGCACAGAACTGCATTTTCCTTGCTGCCTCAGCAAGATCACTTGAGATGTTCAAACATCAAGGGAAAGGCGCTTATTAACAAAAGCATCAGACACTGCAACCAAGGACACATAGAATATCAGTGTCTCGTATTCTATAAACATTTTTTCCTATAAAATTCAACTCTGAAACAGATCACGAGGTTCTCTTTTCAAATCATATTGTTTGTGTCTCCTCATAAATGAAGTGGAAAAATTGAGCAAATGAGGAACAAAAGGCCTATCTCATAACAAGCAGAAAGGTGGGTGGCAACACCATGCAGTCATTAGTTTAAATAAACAGAAATGAAAACACTCCATGTAAGTTTCATGGTTGACGCCTGACTTGTGCAGCATTTGACTAGAACAGTCCGTCTCAAATTTTATTTTATGCAAGAATCATCTAGGGACCTTGTTAAATGCAGATTCTGGTTCACTAGACTTGGTTTGATACAAAGTCTGCCTCTCTGGCAAGCCCCCAGGTGATGCTGAGGCTCCTGGTTTGTAGATTGAGTAGCAAGGGAATTGACCACCATTCTCCTGGTAACAAAATACTAACTTTCCACTTCTCAGTAGGTGGAGCTGTCATCAGGGATGGCGCTGTCAAATTTTCACTGTTAACTTTTCACTTAGTTAAATTCTCATGTTTAGCAAATCTGAGCTCTGCAAAGATGTAAGTATCCCTGGGAGGAATAACTCATTAAGCTCTTGACAGTAAACAGGTATTCGGATCCCACCATTTTTGGGAAATTTTAACTGCATGTTTATGGATACAAAATATTTCAGACCAGATTATATAAGCATTGAAACATTTTCACAAAGTATATTCCAAAATCAACTGTGTTTAGTCAAGTTAATTTCTTGATCAGTTTCCCATACATGGCATCGAAACATTTTCATTTCACTTCATTGAAATTATTTTCTGTGTCAGTTATTTTCCATGGACATTTTACAAATTGTATTTTTTTGGTCCGCATCAAATGTTATCATTGTGATTTTCTTTGGTGGCTGTTACTTCAACATATCCAAATTCCTGGGGTGTAAAGTTCACAATTCTATATTTGGTTTATATTATTTGGTTCTTCTGGAGAGTTTACAATGTGCTGTTTTAGCTGTTGTCAGAATCCGTGTTGATTAATTCCTGCACAAATATGAATTTTATAAAAGAGGGTTTGCATGTATTTCTCAGACAAACGGCCTAAAACAGAAAAGGCTCTGGATCTGGCTATCCAATAGGTCAGCTTGGATGAATATTAGAATAAAAAGGCTTTTGAGATAAAAGAACAAGTTCCCAGAGTGCGTAATGCAGGGGATGCCTAGCGGAGGGAATGCAAATCTCAGAGGACAATGAAATATACTGGAATGAAAAAAATATTTACTTACTATCCAATAAAGCATGCCATCCACCCTACCTAGAGTGTTGGTAAGTGAAATCAATTCTCTGTCCATCCTGTAGCATACCAGTATTTTTCAGATATTTACTTTCTTCTTCCAATGATTATCCATATGCAGTGATGAAAGCCTACTGGAATTTTATAAACAATCCCATAGATGCCATTAACTTAAAAAAACTCCCATAATTTCACAATTATAATATTTGTGAGTTTTGCTTCCAGTTCATAAAATAGAACATAAAACGATACCCATTCTTAGATAAAGCACAGTTAGGGAATTGATCCTTAGACCTCATCAAAATGCCCACATCTATAGTGATCATGTTGTTTTACTATTTCCCAGTGGAATGGCCTAAATGAAAAATTTGAAGTATATCATTTTATGCTGTATTTTAAATTTAAAAATCAAAATATCTATGGGATCTATATACTCTCTCTATGTACCTGATTTCTGTGTATGCTGTCTTCAAACCAGAAAGGTGTTCTTTTTTTGGATTTAGATTAAATAAGGTAGTAAAAAATGACTAAATGCTTCTCACAGAATCATGCATTTTCAAAAAAGTAAAATTTTGTGAATTTATAAAACGTGTATGCAAATTAGTGCTCATCTGTTGTTTTTTTTTTTTTTTTTCCTTCTTTCTCCAAATTTTGCCTCTCTCTATCTCTTTTTGCCCCCATGGCCATAAACTACATTTGTGATCATTATAGAAGTTACGGACACAATTTGGAAGATTAGATCCTGTGTATGAGAAAAGCCCTCAAATATGGTATGGTTTTTGGGTCTTCTGTCACAGAGCACATATATCCTTGTCTGAAGAGTCACAGTAGATCAATAAGTACACTCCCATAAGCTCACAATTTTTTCATACTCCTTTTCAATTCTAAACTATAAGTAGCAAATCAATGACAGATTTTATTTCTTCTCAAAGACAATATGAGAGCAAATGACTATTCTGCCATCAAAACAATTTCTAGACAGCATTTTTCACCAGATGTGGTGGCTCACACCTGTAATCCCAGCACTTTTGGAGGCCAAAGTGGGTGGATCACCCGAGGTCAGGAGTTCAAGACAAGCCTGGCCAGCACAGTGAAACCCTGTCTGTACTAAAAATACAAAAAAAAAAAAATTAGCCAGGTGTGGTAGCACATGACTGTAGTCTCAGCTACTCAAGAGGCTGAGGTAGAAGAATCACTTGAGCCCAGGAGGTGGCAGTTGTGCCCCTGAGCTGAGATCATGCCATTGCACTCCAGCCTGGGCAACAAGCGCAAAATTCCGTCTCAAAATAAAATAAAGCAATTTTCAAAGTTTTCAGATTTTTTCAATATGTTACTTGATCAAAAGTCAGGTTTTAAATCTCTAAACAAAAATACGTACATTTAAAAACAAATGCTGGAGGAAGCATAAAATGCTGTAGAAATTACAAGTATAAAATAATCATGAAAATGTAATTGATGACATTCCTAAGGTCAGGAGCATTCAAAGTGACCAATATCTGACATATCAAAAACATTGGAATAATGTGTGCAGATGTGGTTGGTATAAATTTTTAGAAGATCTAGTACTATGCATAGCACTTAAAGATATTTGTTAAGCTTGCTTGCAGTTGTGGGCTGGGCATGGTGGCTCAAGCCCTTAGTCCCAACACTTTGGGAGACCAAGGCAGACAGATCACTTGAGATCAGGAGTTCGAGGCCAGCTTGACCAACATGGTAAAACCCCATCTCTACTAAAAATACAAAAATTAGCTGAGTGTGGTGGCTGACGCCTGTAATCCCAGCTACTTGGAAGGCTGAGGCAGGAGAATTGCTTGGACCTGGGAGGCGGATGTTACAGTGAACCGAGGTCAAGCCACTGCACCCCAGCTTGGGTGACAGAGGGAGACCCTGTCTCAAAAAAAAGAAAGCATGCTTATATTTGTGGATGTTTCAACATGGTTGGCATTTCTTGATAACTTAACCTGATTTGTTTATGCTTCTTTACAATTATGACTGTAAAAACAATCGCCAGTGCAGTGCTTGAGTAGTTGAGGGTAAAAAAGACAGACTAAGAATTTTTAGATCATATCTGCTATTTCTATCTGAAAAGTCTAACTACAAGTCAGGAAGCATTCCTATGTTAAATTAGTGTTATCAATTGATATTTCTTTGAGTGACATTCTGCCAAATATAAACCAACAGTTAAGAAAGGTGATAGAACTGAAGTCTTCTGGATGACTGATTTATGCAGAACATAAAAAGTATAGAGCAGACTTTTACATAAAAATTAAGATATCCCTCATACATACTAAACTCCTAGTTACAGAGTTGCTCAGCAAAAATTCAGACCCAGTTTCACACAAATATCTGAGTTCCAGCCAACCACTTCCTGATTCTGAAGCTTAATTTAATCATCTCAGTGCAATGCACTAGATCCAAAAAGAATGGCCGAAATCCTATTTTAGGACTTGACTTGTTTACATGGCATTAGGTAGTGAATGTGAATAATGGGAGTTCAAATTGTAATTCTGCATGTTAGTACTGAAGCTTTATTACTATTTAACGCAGTTCTCATTTAAGCAGCTACTTTCTAACTTTTTCAATTTTTTACTCTACCTAACAATTACATCTGAAACACTGTGGTCACTCACTGGGTCCTCCTAGATATGGTCGCCTAGTAGACTTCAAGAGGATACTTTTAAATATTTCAGAATCAGCCACAGCTCTCTCTTCTACAATTTTAAATAGCCCCTGCACTTTTTTACAACATATATAAACTGAAAAGTTGGTAACTAGAGTCCAATAATAAAATAAGAATCGTCACATTGAAAAGTTTGGAAGCCAAGCAAAGCAGGAAATGGCTGAAAATAAATGCATAGCATGAAAAGACATAAAAGGGAGGGGTGAAGGAAGAGTAAGCAATATATAATGAAAGAGAGATGAGAGAGAAAGCAAAAGAGGAAGGAATTGGATGTGAAGAGTTGAGAAATGTTACCTACCTTCAAATATTAGATGGGTCATATTAGATTTATTCCATTTAGAGATGAAATAAGGACTAAGTGTAGAAATTATATGTAGGCAGAGTTTAGCTGTCGAACAAATTTTACATCAGTGGCATCCCTATTATTAGGAATATTAAAAAGAGGCTCTAAAATCCGTCTCAGAATTGCTTTGAAGACCAGATCTGGGCCAGATCACTGCTTCTCAAACTTTACTTTGCTCATTGAACAAGAGGGGGTCTTATTAAAATTCAGATCTGCATCAGCACTTATAGGGTGGAGCTGAAGATTGAGCATTTTTAACACGCTCCCAGGTGATGCCCAGGCGGTCTTCTATAATCCACACTTTGAGCAGTTAGGGACTTCCTAAGGTTCCTTCTCACTGTAAATATTAAATATTTCTTCAGGGAGGAAGTAGAATAAAAGAAACACAGAAAATCACAAGAGTCAGCGACACCACATGCTCAAATTTCATTGATAAAATAGCTAAACCATCCTGTCTTTTCAGAGGCAGAAAATCACTGGAAAACAACACTTCAGAGATAATAGCATAAGCACTGAGATAATGATACTAAAATGCCCTCAAAGAAAGTCGGCAGCAGTTCCAGATTCATACTTGGTGTAGACAACTATGAGGAGCTTGAAACTGAATGTAACCCCTAACACTGAAATTGGACCCTGCTAGCTAATAGCATGTTCACACAAGCCTGTGTTTAGGGGACAAAGATTGAAGATTGAAGAACTCAATGAAACAAGGATCTGAATATGTCGTACCGTTGAGTCATAGTGGGAACAGAATTCCAAACCAATACACTGAGTTTTTCTATGTTCCTATTGACCTTTGGATTCAAGCAAACCCAAAAAGGAAAGAGAACTGGCATCTCCATTGCATACCATGCTATTTTTAATAAGCTGCAAGATTTTGCTCCCCTTAAAAACACTGCTCCCTATTCTGTGTCCAGCTGAAGGGATGTCACTCGGTCAACAGGAAGTGAGTGTGGACAAAAGGTCCAAGTTTAGGAATGCCTCTCTGGATTTGATTTTGATACAGAGCCTATTCAAACTTGGTTCTTGTGGCCAGAGTCAGAATTTTAAAAATGCGCTCACAGGCTAACTGTGGCCTTTTTATTTTATTTTTCATTTTTAAAGGCATGGTCCCTAATAACACAATCATATGCAGAAACCCAAGAAGAAAAGCTGGAATACAAGAGAGGGACATGAATGTCTTAATTAAATGTACTTTCCCAGTTACATTTAAAATCTTTGTTAATGTTTTTCTTCAATAAAGGAAAAAAAATTGTATATATATTTCAGATGCTTTCCTTTGCTCTCTGTGGCCTGAAGATGTCTTTTTTATTTTTCTTTACAGAAGGTTTTACTCTGCAGGCCAGGCTGGAGTGCATTCTCATAATCATAGCTCAATGCACCCTAGAACTCCTGGCCTCAAGCAATCCTTCTGCCTTCGCCTCCTAAATAACTGGGACCACAGATGCATGCCACACCATGCCAGCTAATTTTAAAAAAAAAGTTTTTTTTAGAGACAATGTCTCACTATGTTGTCCTGGCTGGTCTAAAACTGCTGGGCTCAAGCGATCTACCCACCTCAACCTCCCAAAGTGCTGGGATTATAGCATGAGCCACGACACTCAGCCTCTCAAGAGGTCATTTTTTAAGAATATAAGCCAGGCATGGTGGCTCACGCCTATAATCCCAGCTCTTTGGAAGGCTGAGGGGGGCAGATCACCTGAGATCAAGAGTTTAAGACTAACCTGGCCAACGTTGTGAAACCCTGTCTCTACAAAGAAAAAAATACAAAAGTTAGCCAGGAGCCGAGATAACACCACCACACTCCAGCCTGAGCAACAGAGAAAAACTTCCTCTCAAAAAAAAAAAAAAAAAAGAATGTAAAGGAAGTCACTCATATCTTTTCAGGTTAAAATGTTTTATGAAATCAGTGTACAGTGTGTACATAAAAAAGCATCATCAGTTCTTAGGCTTCATAAGGAAAAGTTGCATTTCTCTCATCATTGCATGATTTCATGTTATAGGGTAACGAGTTCCACTGAAACCTTTGTAGGTTTTGTAGTTAGACAGATACCAGTTCAAATCCTATTTCTGCTACTTACTGGTGGTGGTATATGAACCTGTTTCCTCATCTTGAAATTTGACATGGTAATAGTTGAAAAAGAACTGGGTAGCAAAAAAAGGATACAAAGTGAAGGAATTGGAAAATTTTATCAGGAAGCTCATAGGATTGTATTGGGCATTTAAAAGAGATTATGGGCTGGGTGCAGGGGCTCACACCCATAATCCCAGCCCTTCTGGGAGGCTGATGTAAAAGGATTGCTTGAGGCCAGGAGTTCAAGACCAGTCTGGGCAACATATGGAGACCTTGTCTCTACAAAATAATTTAAAAATTAGCCTAGTTTAGTGGCAAATTTCTGTAGTCCCAGCTACTCAGGAGACTGAGGTGGGAGGATTGCTTGAGCTGGGCAGGTTGAGGCTACAGTGGGCTATGATTGTGTCACTGCACTCCAGCCTGGGCAACAAAGTGAGACCTGTCTCGATAATAAAAAGACAAAAAGAAAAAAAGAGATCATGTATGTAAAACTTTCAAAGTCTAGTAATCCATCAATAGCAGACTGACAACAGAAAGTTGCTGTTTTAAGACGGTTTGCCTCAATAATATTAAGCCTTCAAGAATCAAACTGGTTCTGTTCCTATCAATGAATAGTATTTTTTATTATAGTATCACTTCCCTAAGTAACATTGGAATGTCTAAAGAAGATATCCAAGAAATATCCCTGGATATCTGACCCTGTGGATGCTGCTTTCCAAACAAAACACCCAGCTATGAAGTGAAAATGTCTAAAAATGAACAGTCAGATTGGGAGGTAGAACTATTGAAATATTTAAAATAAAGAAAAGAACGGTTTGGAAAACACAGCCAAGTGATTGTAAAAATTTAACATTCTAAGAAACTACAACATAATATTAAAATTAGAAAATCATTTTGTTCAAACAAATATTTAATGAGCACCTGCTACATTGTGCCCAGTACTGGATGCTCAGTGAATCAGAAAGGTGAATGAGACAAGAATCTTGAGAGGCAGTGGAGGGCAGTAGTTAGGAGAATTGACACTGGAGCTGGGCAGTCTGGATTTGAATTCAGGTTTTGTCACTAACTGAGTGATAGTGAAGAAAATGTTACTGTGCTTCAGTTTCCCCATCTGGAATATTGAGATAATAGTTTTTGCTACCTCACAGGGCTCTTGTGAGGATTAATGAGGTGACTTTATGAATGACACTTATATCCGTGCTAGTAGGTAGTGACAGTGTGCTCAGCACTACTGTAACACCTACAGTGCCAGTGCTGCAAAAGAGGAGAGGTACTAAGTAAAGGCCATGGGAATTCTGAATTTAGAGAACCTCAAATTGAGAGTGCCACATGACAGCACTTCATGTGTGTTGGCCAACTCCCTGTCAGTCTGAAGAACCATTCTCACGATCTGTATCCTGCAAATCTATTTTTTCCAGACTCCTTTTCAACCAGATTCCAGTAGGACTGGCCAATGGGTAGCATGAGCAGAAGAATAAAAGACTGAAGAAAGTCAAGGTGTTTCTTTCGCCTACAGTGTCTCCTCCTGGTCCCAACTCCCACCAGGCAGCGCTGTCATGGTTCTAGCTTCCATTAGATGGCTCCAACTTCTGGCTTAATAGTAACCCCACCTCCTGCCACCATCCTGTAGACCTAGGGTGGTAGCAGCTTCCTGTAACCCCACTTCCCTTCACTATCTCTCAAAACCTAGATGTCAGCTGGGTGCAGTGGCTCATGCCTGTAATGCCAGCACTTTGGGAGGCCAAGGAGGGTGGATCACCTGAGGTCAGGAGTTCAGGACCAGCCTAGCCAACATGATGAAATCCCATCTCTACTAAAAATACAAAAAATTAGCTGGGCGTGGTGGCAGGCGTCTGTAATCCCAGCTACTTGGAAGGCTGACACGGGAGAATTGCTTGAACCCGGGAGGTGGAGGTTGCAGTGAGCCAAGATCACACCACTACACTCTAGCCTGGGTGACAGAGCAAGACTCTATCTCAGAACAAAACAAAACAAAACAAAAACCCTAGGTGGGCCAGTGTTCCCTGTTTTCCTAACCCCTGGATTGCTCCTCTAGACTGCTTAGCTTCTTAGATTTTCCATCTCTATGCAAACAATCTTCTTCATAAACTGCCTAGATGTGTTTCCGTTTTCCTGACTAAACGCTAATTTTATAGCATGTTGGGGCTTGTAAAATGAGCTGGATTATGTTAAGATGAAGATAAAGAACATTCCAAACTGACTGCATGCCCAAACCAAATTAAATAACTCATAATCTGAAACTTTCAATGAAGAGGTCAACAGTAGTTATCTTTTAGCAAATACATGAGGTCAGCTGCATTAACCTTGTGTATCAGGGTTGTTAGAAACTTCCAGGACTAGCCTTTCTGGATTCAAGTTATGGCTCTGCCATTTACTGATTATATGACCTGAGCAAGTGGTGCCTCTCACTGCTTCAGTTTCCTCAGTTGAAAAATGAAGATAATAACAGCACTCCATGCCATAGGGAGAATAATGAGTGAATGTACATAAAACAGTGAGAACAGACTGAACACAAAGCATGCGCTTCTTATTTTATTGAGTCCACTTGAAAAGTAGCAAACAAAATTTTTAGCACAGATTTGTACATCCTAGACTCAATTTTCTGGCATGCCAGTTCAGAAAGAAAGTTTACTTCCAGTAACAGTGAGATTTTTCCAGGAATGCAAGCTTGTTGAGCCCTGGGGCCCTGGCTAATAGCCTTACTGCTGTATTGCCAGAATCTACCATGTGTCTAACTCAGTATAGAAGCCCAACATGGGAAAGCAAATGAGCAGATACTCAGACGCTACATTTTCCTGACTCTTCAAATGGGAAAGACACAGTTTTTGAGATGTCAACAAAATATTAAGTAGCAAGTAATGATAAAAAGATAAATGTACTAAGAAATATCAGAAAGCTCTTAGGCTCACAATAGTACCTACGAACTAGTGTTCATAGGTTCTGTGGGTTCTGAGGATACTGCAGTGAACAACTTTGCCGTCATGAAGCTTTTCTGGGGAGACAGAAAATAATAGAAACTGCTCGCTACAATTTAAAATATTAATACAATAAAGGATGAGGTGGAATAAAAAAATAAAAGAGCAGGGTAGGAGTGAAAGAGTGACAGGGTGCTATTTTAGATAATAAGGCAGAGCAGGGACCCTTAAAGAGGTGACATTTGAGCAGAGACCTGAATGAAGTAAGGAACAACTTTGGCAACTCTCAGTGGAAAGCCTGCTACAGGCAGAGAGAACAGTTAATATTAGCTTTGACATGAATCTTGACCTTAGGAGGTACCACATTGAGATTCCTTCCAAATTTAGGTGTCTATGCTATAAGATCCTTTAACTTCATTGAATAGAATTAAACACCAATGAATTATGACTGGAACCCCATGAAGAAATAATACATGTATTTTTAATATCACAAAGAAATCAGTACTTTCAATGTTTTGCTGAGACAGCAATAAACCATAATACATCCTTCATATTAATTTGTGGATAGTGCATATGCATTTTCTGATCTGGAAAAATAAACTCTGCCTAAGTGTTTATTAAATTAAACTATTTGTATCAAAATGAAGATATACTCTCATTTGTCTCAGTTTATGTTGGCTAACTTTATTTTGCGAAAACCTTGCATAACTTTTATTCACCTTCTATGCTGTTGGTATATATTTAACTTATTGAAAACATATTTTGCAAGATAAAATAGCTAACAAAAACCCAGTATTTCCCTTAGGTCTAGAAAATCAGCACTGTCCAATAGGAATATAGTGCAAGCCACAAATATTTCAAATTTTCTAGTATCTGAATTTTTAAAAAGTAAAAGAAACAAGTGAAATTAAATATATTTAACCTTAGCTATCAAAAATATTATCATTTTAACATGCAATCAATTTTAAAATTATTAATGAGATATTACACATTTTTTAATAGTAGGTTTTTAAATTCTGGTTTGTCTTTTATACCCATCTCAATTTGGACTAACCAAATTTAGGTGCTCAGTAGCTACACCTGGCTCCTTGACTACCATCACTAAGTCTAGATTATTAGAATGAATGGACTTTCTTAATATTGGGACTAGGTTGCCAGATTTAGCAAATAATAATCAGGATGACCAGTTACATTTGAATTTCAGATGCATGATGAATAATACCTGTATAAAACACGTTACAATAAAGATACTTATATGAAACAAATACTAAAAATGCATTCATTATTTATCTGAAATTCAATTTTAACTGGAGCTCCTGTATTTTATCTGGCAACTCGATTAAAATAGAAGGATCAGACTTGGCCACAGACTCAATAAATCATAGTAAAAATTATGTGGTGTAAAAATGTCACCATACTTAAGAATGTCATTGTAAGGCTTCCATATTAATAACAATAAGGCAGTTTGACACTATTCTGGTGGGGGGGAAATGAAGTCCAAGCTTGAGATTTCCACAGTAAAATCTATCTCCTAATGCTATCCTAATTGGTCTACTTGACAGGAAATGTGAAAGCCAAGCAGGAGATTTTCATTCAGATAGAAACCAAACAGCAAAAGAACCGCCAGTCAATTGGTTAACTAAGATTTGAGTTCTGCTGGTTGACCTCTGGGTTTCACACCCTCATTTGGGGAGAATGGCGTAGGACTGAGTGGTTTTCAGACTGTTTTCAAAAGCAAAACCTTTGTGAACTTTCTAGTACATTTTTTGCTTCTTGTACATTTTGTTTCCCAATGAATGAGTCAAGACAGTTGCCCAGACCAGAAACTTGGAGGTCATTCTAGGCTCCTTCCTCCTTCTTCACCTTGTATCCCACATCTTTCCATCACCCATCTGAGTCAATGTGCCCTCCTAACCCTTCTTGAATTTCCTCAATCTGCATTGACATAGCCCTCACCTTATCTAGTCCTCACGGTTCCTCATTTAGGTTTTACAGATGGCTTTCTTCTCTTGGATTAGTCTCTTTTTAAAAATCAGTTTGCAGTAGCATAAATGCTGTAACACATCTGTGGGGCTTGAAACATAGACAAATTGCTTTCTAGAAAGGTTGTACCAACTTACGTTTACAGACATCAATAGAAGACATCATAATTTCACTGCAACATTACCACTTCATGCTATTATTACTTTTTCTTTTGGAACATGAAAATATACTCAAAGCACAGAATTTGTTCTATGTGTGTTCTACTTTTTTTCAAATGGTTCATTGCAATCTTACTAATATAAAGTGTCCACTTTCCATCGCTCGCTTCCCATTTCTCTTCTCACTCCAGGACCCCGTCAGCCTTGCTCACATAAGTAGCCTTATCATCTACAGTTGTTTTCGTTTTTGCTGATCACTATAATTAATTCTTTATAACGGAATTGGATACTTTGCTAGTTGAGAGACAAAATTAGAATGTTATCTCTGCTACATAACACACAATGTATAAGTAACCCTGTCATCAGCAAATTGCAAACTGAATGAGCTGGAATATTATACCAGATTTGAAAG
Organism: Cheracebus regulus; assembly: GCA_963574635.1. Taxonomy (NCBI): domain Eukaryota; kingdom Metazoa; phylum Chordata; class Mammalia; order Primates; family Pitheciidae; genus Cheracebus; species Cheracebus regulus. Next base: position 60,988 of record CAUYQU010083174.1, read on the forward strand.
ATGAATAAAGAAAGTGGTATGAAATATGTTGATGAGATGAAAAAGGCTACATAAACTGTGGAGATGTCCTGCCAAGATGAAAAGAGAGTTGCTAATTGATCCTGAAAACATAAATGTTCCCATATTCTTTTCTGTTAAAGGATGCACCCTTATTAATAACTTTCTTTTACTATACAATAGGTCAGGATGAGATATTCATGCACATTTATTAACAATAAAATCTCTGTATATTTCCTAAAGCATTTGTATTATGTACATCTCCACACATGGAGCTGGCTATTTTATTTACTAAAACAAGAAATGGAAGCATTAGTTTGGTACCTAGTGCCATAATATGAGAACTCATAAAAATAACAACTGGTCTAAGTCTCAAAAAGAAATTTATTTTTAAGTGGCTATAGGCCCACAAATGAAGACTAGATATTTGTTTAGTGTTTCTCCAAATTTAACCACAAAGAATTTGAGTTCTTGGTAGTAATACCGGTGCCAGCTACACCCAGTGGCCTGTGCTCAGTACAGTGTCAGGCACTTAATGGTGACTCAATATATACCTGTGTGCATGTGAATGAATGCCCTGCTCCCAGAAAGAGATAAGAGGCAAGGATTATCTAAAATATGTAGGCATTGTGAGTTACTCTTACTTATGCACAACAGGCCTTCTTTTTGCCTTTTTAACTACCCTAAGATAAGATAACGTTTTACAAAAGCTACAACAATGGTTATTTAGAAGAAAAAGAAAGGATATAAAGAGTAAGCATTTCTGAGGAACAAGAAATAAGAAAATTCAATGACTTCACTTAGAACTTTATTCATAGTATGCACCATATTTCCTTGATATTTTTTCCACAACTACAATTTTTGTCTTTCAATAGATTTTGGATCCGTCTTGACTTCTACATGATTTATTAACTTATTGAAAACATCTGCAAGATAAAACAGCTAACAAAAACCCAGTATTTCCCTTAGGTCTAGAAAATCAGTACTGTCCAATAGAAATGTTGGACAGCAGCAGTAGACAACTAGTCTGTGCAAGAACATGGGATCATCTCACATACATAGATGAGAATTTCATGTTTTTCTTTTCTTTTCTTTTTTTTTTTTTTTGAGATGGAGTCTTGTTCTGTCACCCAGGCTAGAGTACAGTGGCACGATCTTGGCTCACTGCAACCTCCACCTCCCAGGTTAAAGCAATTCTCCTGTCTTAGCCTCCAAAGTAGCTGAGACTATAGGCATCCACCACCACACCTGGCTAATTTTTGAATTTTTAGTAGAGGTGGGGTTTCACCATATTGATCAGGTTGGTCTCAAACTCCTGACCTCAGGTGATAGGCCCACCTCGGCCTTCCAAAGTACTGAGATTTACAGGCATGAGACACTGCAACCAGCCTATTCTTTTCTTTTTTTGGAGACATGGTCTCGCCCTGTCGCCCAGGCTGAAGTGCAGTGATGCAACCACAACTCAGTGCAGCCTTGACTTCCTGGACTAAAGTGATCTTTCCATCTCAGCCTCCTGGGTAGCTGGGCTACAGCCATGTGCCACCACAACCAGATGATTTTTTGGTATTTTTAGTAGAAACGCGGTTTCACTCTGTTGCCCATGGTGGTCTCAAACTCCTGGACTCAAGTGATCCACCTGCCTCAACCTCCCAAATTGCTGGAATTACAGGACTGATCTACTGCACCTGGCTAGAAGTTCATGTTTTAATGCACTTATTGTTTTAACATGTATTAAACACTAATGATGACCTAATTGCTAGTTCAACATCTCCTCTAATTCTTAAATCTTCTAAGGTATTTGACAGTACTGGCCATTTCATTTTAGAAATATCACTCCTAATTTTTATGATATTGCTCCCCTTTCTCTGACATTTTCTGCTTGCTCTTAAACAGTTCTTCTTGGCCAGGTGTGATGGCCCATGCCTATAATCCCAACACTTTAGGAGACTGATGTGGTAGGATAGCTTGGGGCAAGGAGTTAGAGACAGGCCTGGGAAACCTAGGGAGTCCTTTTCAGTTGGGCATGGTAGCATGCACCTGTGGTCTCTGGTATTCAGGAGGCTAAGGTGGGAGGATCACTTGAGCCTGGGATGTCTTGGCTACAGTGAACCATCATTGTACCACTGCACTCCGCCCTGGACAACAGAGTGAGACTCTGTCTCAAAAAAAACTTCCTTTCCATAGTCTTCAGGCTTTTTGCCACGCTATGTGTCCCCTTAGCGATTTCATCAACTTCTGTAGTTTATTATCCTGACACTCAGATCACCATCTCCTGATCTCTAGGCCTGTTTATACCAACTTACCAAAATTTTCACCAGATGTCCTAGAGATACATCAAACTCAATATATCTTAAATCACATGTATTATTTTATTGACAAAAACTGATCTTACTTTATTCTCCACACCTCAGCTAAAACCATCATCACTGACACAGTTGCCAAAGTCAGAAACAACAGGATCTTCTGTTGTTTGGATCTCGCTCCTTCTCGCCCCTTCCCAACCTGCCTCGTCTTATTGATCCCCATGTCTTCCTGATTCTCATTCCTAAATCCTGTCCCCACTTTATCTTTTGTACCCTAAAGGTCCCTGGTCCATGTCCTCTTCAACCCTCACATAAACAATTCCAGTGTCAATTTCGACAAGATTCTCTTCCTATTGGCATTCTATTTTATTAATGGTTGGCCATGTGCCTGGGTATAAAAACTACAATCTCCAACATCACGTGGGTATTAAGAACCCACGACCATGTTACAGTTTGGGGCCACTTATAAAAGCAGAAAGCTCTTGAACAAGGACACACTCTGCTGGCACTCATCTTCTGACCTTTAGCCTTCCTGGTATTCCTGCATGAACTGCAAATGTAATGCTAAAGCAGGCTAGCCCTTTGCAACAAAGCAAAGGGATGAAGACGAAAGGCACACACCAAGGATAAATGAGTGCTGAGCCTGTAGACAGTCACCTAACTTCAGTTTCCTTCTTATGAGGTGTGAAAAATAGTTTAAGTCGGTGTTTAGTCATTCTTTCTATTACTAGCACAAGAATGCAAAAGAAAGGATACATCCTCCCAGCCTGTATTCCTGCATCTAGCTTTCTTATTCCTTTGTCATTCCAAATTCTTTGCCAGAATTGACTTTTCAAAATATTACTCTGGCCATATTATTTCCTCTGCCTATAAACCGCTCCTTGGTTTCCATTGCCTTTATAACAAGCTCTTTACTCTAGCCTTGATGCAAGACCATTCATCATAAGACCTGAGCTTGCATTCAGATTATATCACTTAGGGTTTCCTTA
>CAUYQU010083176.1:0-14123 GCA_963574635.1 Cheracebus regulus
TTCCCTTGATGGTGAAGAACTGTGATCCCCTGTAGAAGGAGAAGCATTCTGCTTCTGGGTATTCTCAGCTTTTTTACGCTGGTTCCTTCCCGTCATTGTAATTTTTTCCACCTGTCGTCTCTGTAATTGCCAACTTTCAATTTAGGTCTCTGAGTGGACGTCCAACTTGTTGATTCCCTAAGCCGAAATCTGAGCAACCCACTGCGCCGGCTAAATCCGCGGCATTAAGATTCGTGGTGCTTTTCTGCTCGGGGGATCTCCGGTCTGGCTTCCCTCTTGATTCCTTGTTTCAATCATGTAAATAGGTGACTGTGCCTTCCCAGAGGTCCAAACGTTGATCAAAAGGGAAGCTAGTCCCGTTTACTCTGCGCCAAGAACCGCCATGCCGAAGTGCCGGCAAAACTACCACGCTGGCCACGAGAGTCACGCTGTCGACCCATGGGGCTCTTCCGCTGGGAATCTCCTAGTCTGTAAGCAACAAAAATTCTTTTGAAAATGTGGCATCCTCTCGTTCTGTGTGCTTTCTCTGGGAGCTACAATCCTGAGCTGCTAGTAGTCGGCCATCTTAGATCTGTCCCTCATCTGGTTTCGTGTGTGTGTGTGTGTGTGTGTGTGTGTGTGTGTGTGTGTGTGTGTGTGTGTGTGTCTGGTTTACGACTCTTTGTGGCCAATAAAACTAGTTTCTGAGGGCAGAGAGGAATCTGTAAAGTGGGCATATGACACCCCTTGCCTGGCCACTCCTGCTTAGGAGACCAAAGTGCTCCTGGAAGCAGCTGGGGCTGAGAAGTAGGTGGGGGGGGACCCCAAGGACCCAGGCTTTCCTGTGCCACCCACTGGGTGGACAGGGGCTGGAGACACGCTAACATCCCTGGTTGCCCAGCACGTGGCTTCGGATCTGGCACACAGTGAAAACTTAGAAAGTAGGAGCCAGAGTGGCCTTCGCTGAGTGGCGTGAGGAGGGATAATGATTCCTCCACCTCCTGGCTGTGTCATGGTCGCAGAGGGAGCTCTCTTTCCCGTGCATCAGTCCCCACAGAGCCTTGCCATGTGTTGGGAGCCTCAGCAAGCCTCTGACCTTAGTTTCCCCCAGCAACTCTGCAGAGCAGCTATCAGAAGACCCGTCAGCAGAAAGGTGGCCAAGCTGGGTTGAGTGTGTTCCCCAAGTATCCAGCGACAGCCCCCCTGCTGTTTCCACTACAACAGGCTGCCCCTTCCTCTCCTCTTCCTCCTCGCTGTGGAGTCCCTGCTATCAACACATGATTCAAATCCTGGGGGGTTTAGGCCCCTGTGTCTCACCTACAGCACCCTTTTCCTAATCTTTTCCGGCTGCCCCCGAGCCCCAGACAGGCTCTTTCTCAGCATCTCTGCTTCCCTCTGCGGGCAGCAGCCAAAGGCATCTCCATGGTACAAGTCTGCCAGCTGGTGTCTACATAGAGTATAGCAGCCACAGAGGGAAATCAAGGGTGAGAATTCCCTGCCAGGGCGACAGCACGACCTCACCTCACAGCTCCAGGAGGAAGGTGCAGGGGATGGGGCCCTAATGGAATCTGGGCTCTCCATCTGTGATTTGCCCTGTGCTGGGTGCTTTACCTGCATTGATCTCAGTCAGTCCTCACATTAGTGCTATAAGAACTCTGTATGTATAGAGTAGGGGCTCCAAAACAAATGTGACAAAAGGACGAATACTCTGCAATTCTACCTACATGAGATCCCCAGAGCAGTCTAATTCATAGAGACAGAAAGTAGAATAGTGGTTTCCAGGGACTGGGTGACGGGAACAAGGAGTGAGTGTTTCATGTGTCCAGAGTTTCAGCTGGGAAAGATGAAAAGAGTTCTGGAGATGGATGGTGCCGACGCTGCCCAGCAATGTGTGTGGACTCAATGCCACTGAGCTGTGCACCTAAAAATGGTTAAATGGCAAATCTTATGTTACATAAATTTCACCTCAATTTTAAAAATAGCTATATGTGAGTGAATCAACTAAGAGAAAATGAATGCATGCATAAGTGAATTGATGAATGCATAATGAAGATAATACTAATTTATTGAATACTTAGTATGTGCCGCCATTGTGCAAAGTGTGTTTCAACTGGGAAGTGTTCTTACGAAGCCCTAACCCTAGCAGGCCCTGCTTGCGCCTTCTGGGACACAGCAGTGAGCTAAGTTGCTACCACGCTAAAGCTGACATTTTGTGGGCGAGAGGGTAAACAAGGAATATTAAAATGTCAGATGATGGTACGTGCTATAAAGGGGGAAAAAGGCAAAGTGAAAGGATGGAGAATGGCTTGGAGGGAGGTGGGAGAACTCATTCTGATAGGTGTCATCTCAGTTTCACAGATGAGGCATGGGAGGCTCCGGGGCTCGCCCAGGGTCACACAGATAGAGAGTGGTGCAGGCAGGAAGTGAACCCAGGTCTGTCAGAGCCCAGCCCTGAAGCTCCTAAGCACGCTGTGCACACGAGGGAACGGTGTTGTCTTTCGTCTCACACCCTGAGGCACGCACTTCAACCCTCTGAGGGCCTCAATCCTGGGGTGTGAGCAGGGTCTTCTCCCGTCTGCGCCGGCTGCTGGAGATGCAGATGGATCGTGCGTCCAGCAGGTGGCGCCGCGGCCCGACCTGGGCGCCCCAGCAGAACCAGCCTCCCCAGATGAGTCTGTGCCAGGCTGGAGAGCGGGGCGCGGGCTGGAGGTACCACCTAAAGCGAGGCTGGGCCGGAGGCTTCGGGCAGAGAGGCGCTGCTGTCAGTCGGGCAGGCCAGCTTTAGAAGCTCGGCCCTGCGGGTCACTTCCACCTGTGGGACTCCGGCCGCTGTGAGCTCCCCGCTCTGTGTGGAGCCAGGCCATCCACCCCCTCCTCCGGGCTGCGGGAAGCCTGCCTGAGCCCACGCCCCCATCCCTTCCGCTGTGTTTCCTTCAGAACTTCCTGGGTGCCAGGCCCCGGGGACTCAGCAGGAGTCCCAAAAGCCCACAAGACCCGCTGCCCTCCCCTCGGGGAGGCTCCATTCCGAGGGAATGGGGAGGCACACAGGAACCTAGAGGAACCAAGTGCGCATTATCCTGGGGAAGGGGATGTGGAAAAATAATGAAGCGGGGAAGGCAGATGGGAAGTGTGTGGTCAGGGGTTAGACGTGTAGATGGTCAGGCGCCAAGGAAGGCCTGCTGGAAAGCGACCCTGGAGCAAGGGAGGTGAAAGGGAGCCGCACGGATGCACCGGGAAAGGCACCCAGGCAGAAGGAAGCCTGGAGCGCACTGAGCCAGAGCAGTGCCGAGCGAGGGAGGTCACGGCGGGGCGGGTGGTGCAGGGCTGTGAAGGTCTTGGTGGGAGGAATGGGGCTTGGACTCTGAAGGGGACAGGAAGCCAGGGTCTTGCACTGTGGCATGATAACCCCACATCTCAGTGGCTTAAGCAACTTTTTTTTTTTTTTTTGAGACGGAGTTTCACTCTTGTTGCCCAGGCTGGAGTGCAGTCCGCCTCCCAGGTTCAAGCTATTCTCCTGCCTCAGCCTCCTCGAGTGGCTGGAATTACAGGAGTGCGCCACCACATTCGGCTAATTTTGTATTTTTTAGTAAAGACGGAGTTTCTCCATGTTGGTCAGGGTGGTCTTGAACTCCCGACCTCTGGTGATCATCCCGCCTTGGCTTCCAAAGTGCTGGGATTGCAGATGTGAGCCACTGCGCCTGGCCAACACGAGTTTATTGCTTGCTCACATTATCTAACAAGAGGGATTGGCCCGGGTGGGCGGGGCCCTTCACTTAGAGACTCAGATGATTTTACAAAGCCTATCTTTTTCTTATAAGGCAGCAGCATCCCAGCTAGAGAGCAGTGAAAAGTGGAGCAGCAACAACTAAATGCTTTTGACTGGAAGTGACATTCATCACTGCGTCTCCTATTTCATGGCCAGAATTCAAGACAGTCCATGCCCGATGTCAAGGGAGAGGGGACGTGCAAGCCTCCAGGGACTTAGTATGGAGGAAATCAGATTAGTGACAGCACCCTGCTGGTGCTATGATTTCCACTATGAGCCTCCATTCCTGGCTCAATTTTACTTTTTATTTGTTTTGTCTTAGAGACGAAGTCTCGCTTTATCACCCAAGCTGGAGTGCAGTGGTGTAATCATAGCTCATGCCCGCCTCTAATTCCTGGGCTCAAGGGATCCTTCCACCTCAGCCTCCCCAGTAACTGGAACTACAGGTATGTGCCATCATGCCCGCCCAGCAATTAAAAAAAATAAAGTCATAAAACCTCCCTCCTCTTTATTTGGAGGGCTGGGTAACTACCTCTGCTTCCCAAGGAGAGAGGCTGAGCTGAAATCAGGTGACCACCCTGAGGAAGGGCTGAATCTGAAACTGGCCCAATAGTCCCATTGACTGTTCTTTTTGAGAAACATAGAAATTGATTCTTTGGGGCTTAAAGCTTGAAAGTTGTATTGGTTTTGCCTGAAGTCCTTCTTCAGGAAAGGACCTTCAGGCCTCTCAAAAAAGTATCCAAAAACTAAACTCACCAGATAACTGCACCAGAGAGCAGACCCCTCATCTGTCATGATGGCTTCCCTGCCCCTCCCTAGTTCCTGTTTTCTTACACATTGTTATATTTCCTCCCTGCTGTAGAAAACCCCAGTTTTAGTCAGTCAGGCCGATGGATTTGAGGCTGAGCTCCCATCTCCTGGGCTGCAGCATCTGATGAAAGCCTTCTTCCTTGGTAATGATTCATCATCTCAGTGATTGACTTTCTGCGTGGTGAGCTGGTGGTGGCAGGCTGGGAGTCTCAGAAGCCCTCCTTAGCAGCTGCCCACCCAGTTTTGACTGGAGATGAGTTCGGTCTTGCTGTGGCTCTGCCACAGCCGGTCCCAGTTGCATTTCTGATTACCTTGGAAGAGCTGCCTTTGAAATTTGACATCTACATCCATGTAGGTGAGTGTCTGTTGTGGGCCTAGAGAGCGGGATCTGCTCCTCTCAGTTTGGGAAATTTTTAAAAGAATTTCCATTTGCCGTTTGAACGAGCCCAACAGGGAAAGGAAAGCACCCTGACTCTTGTGGTGTGGACACTTTGGGGGCTTGCTTGTTGCTGCAGCAGTTGGATTGTGTTCTGGTGAGTGTGTGTGTGAGATGGAAAATTTGACTTTGGTAAACTTGATATTCTTTTGCAATACTTTTGGCCCCGGTATTGTTTGGAGTTTGCAGTTTGCTGTTGAATGGGAGAGTGAGATGGAGTTCCGTGTATCCAGGCTTCTGTGCTGCTGTTCTAAGCAGGGCTGGGCCTGGTTAGTATGTGATGCTCTACCATGGTGCTGTTTGGCCCCAGTGTTCTTTGGAGTCTGGAGAGGTTGGGCCTTTAAAAAGCAAACTGCCATGGAAACTGCTTTACCAAAGATTTGGTTCACAGCCTTCACTGGATTACCTACTGGGGCAAACAAAATATAACCATGTAAAACCAGTGAGTTTGTATTGCTATCTCATGGCCAGAGTTTCAAGGTATTATAAAAGTTGTTGGAGCTTTGTGTGTGTATACATGTCTAGATGTGTTTCTGTGTATGTAAGTTATATGTCATATCCACCAGATAGGCTTATAAATAAAAGAGTGCTCAAATATTAGGAAAATAAGTCTGCACAAGTTCACATGAGTTAAGCAGATGTTTGCTAAACAAGATGGCTTTAAAATTATTGGTAAAATGAGGCCTGGCATGGTGACCCATGCCTATAATCCTAGCACTTGGGAAATCAAGGCGGGTGGATCATGAGGTCAGGAGTTTGAGACCAGCCTGGCCAACCTGGTGAAACCCCATCTCTACTACAAATACAAAAATTAGCTGGGTGTGGTGGCACATGCCAATACTTCCAGATACTCAGGAGGCTGAGGCAGGAGAATCACTTAACCTGGGAGGTAGAAGCTGTAGTGAGCCAAGATGGTGCCACTGCACTCTAGCCTGGGCAACAGAGCAAGACTCTGTCTCAAACAAAAAAAATTGGTAAAATAAAAATAGAAGTGTCTTCAGAATTGTTAGCATACATTTTTGTCTGGATTTTATATTTGTCTCTGATAGACATTTTGAGGTGTCAGGATTTGGCATAGAAGCTTATAAAACTATAAACCCAGCCAAAACAAAATGATCTTTGTACAAAATTTTGATAACTAAGACTGTGTTGTTGGTTTAATGAAAACAGCTGGATCTTCTGAATTGCTGGTAAAAATGCTGATGTAGTTAACTTTAAGATTCTTATTTTGGTGAACCCCTGATATTCACAGATTATAAAATGGTTAATAAGGAAATAACTAACTTTAAATGATGGTATCTAATATCTCAGTTTTCAGAAGTAATCTGGATAAACTGTTAAAAATGAAAGGATTGAGTACTTATAAATGGGATAAAGGTTTTAGATACAGTTTTTGTGTAATTAAAAACCTTAAAATTATTTTTGATATTCATTGGATATCTGGATCATCTTCAATTAAGAAAGAGTTATGATATGAGGAAATATGTTTCTAAAAATTACAGAATTGTTCTCATCTATAAAATGTTAATATCTGATTGTTCAGGATTTCTTGGTTCCTAGGGTTTCACTAGAATTTTAGGGTAAGAATTCTAGTTAACATGTAATTCTATATATAAAATATGCCCAAAAAAGATAGTATTAGTGAGAAAAAGCATACTTTTATCTAGTTCAGAAGTTATCTAAAAATTAATTCAGACTATGGACTTGAAAATGGTTGTTTATGAAACAAGGTAGTAAGAAACCAGTAAGTGAGAAAGGTGTAAAGAAAATTGAATATGAAGATGTACTTTTGGGGAAAAAAAAGATTATAAAGAAAAGATAATAATTTTGTATGAGAGAGTATCTTATATAGTTAATTTTTCTCCTGGAGTAAAATGACTGTTTTTTCTATGAAAAGAAGAAAAAGAAGAAAGTCTGGGACTGAACACAAAGCCTGGTCATGTTGTGGATGGTCTGTATAAGTCAGATGTAGTTTTTCCCATTTGTGTGTTTATCTTCATGCACATACAGAGAAAATTGAAAGTTGAAAAAATTTAGATAATAAAATATTATTTAAAACCTGATAGAGAATCAGAGACATTTGGCTACTTAACGTTTTCATAATCTCTTAGTCTTGATGATATGAACAGAAGGCAGGGAAATACTAGGTAAAAAAAGAGCAGGGTCCCTGGCAAGGGCTTCACCCTCAAGCCTGGATTCATGGCCCAAAGTGAGAACATGTATTCTTGTTTTCCTGCCCAAATGTTGCCTTTTCCAAAATTACTGTAGCCTGCTTCTCCCCGCATCCTATATCCATAAAATCCCCAGTCTCCACTGGCAGAGTAGTGCAGCAGAGGAGCGAAAAGAAGAAGCAGCGTGACACCAGTGAGAAGCAGCTTGACTTCAGAGGGAGGGCTTGACAGTGGGACCTCAGATTTCCTGGCCAAACTCCAGGGGAAGACTACCTTCCCACTCCATCCCCTTTCCGGCTTCACATTCCACTGAGAGTCACCTTTATTAGCAATAACATCCTCAGCGTTTACCATCTTCAATTCATTCATACAACCTGATTCCTCCTGGACACTGGACAAAGACCCTGGTGCTTGTGTAAGACATTGTCACACTGACCCTCCACTGAGCTGTCTAACACTTAAGCTGTCCATGCATGGCAAAACTAAGAGTGCACTGTAACACACAGGGCTCTGGGGGTCATGGCAACCCCTGGAAGCTGGTGCAGGCCTGCACAGAGGTCTGCTCCTTCCAGTTGCCCAGAAGTACTCCTCCTGGCCTCTGTACCTCCTCTCCTGTGTGATCCAAGGGGTTGAGAGCTGTGGACTGAGTAAGAAAGCCACCCCTTCATGAATCCCACAGAGGGGTCAAGGGAACTATCTCATTTCATTGATGAAGGTAAAATAAGAAATATTGCAAAGAAACGCAAAAAGAATTTGATAATTGTTTTGCACTAGAATACTTACTAGTACTTACTAGTCATGTGTCTAGAGTGAATTTCTTGACTGCAAAGAATGTATGGTGATTTGGTGGACTTAAGGATACTGAATTGTGTATCAGGAATAAAATATTCATCATGTGGGTTTTGCGGGCTCCAGATAACACTGTAGCCTCCGGGGTAGAACAAGTGGGGGCAAGGTTGGGGATCGGTTTCTTGTTTATTTGTTTTTGCTTCTTTTTGTTTTTTGAGACAGAGTCTCACTCTGTTGCCCAGGCTGGAAGTACAGTGATGTAGTCTCAGCTCACTGTAACCTCCACCTCCCTTGTTCAAGCAATTCTCCTGCCTCAGCCTCCCAAGTAGCTGGGACTACAGGCACATGCCACCACACCTGGCTAATTTTTGTATTTTTAGTAGAGATGGCGTTTTACCATGTTGGCCAGGCTGGTCTCAAATTCCTCACCTCAAGTGATCCGCCTGCCTCAGCCTCCCAAAATGCTGGGATTACAGGCATGAGCCATGGTACCTGGCCTGTTTTTGCCTCTAATTTTTATTCGTTGTTTGTTCTTCTTTGGGATTTCTTTGTGTATGAATATCCATCAATATTTTTTTAGCATCTAGTGGAAGGCTTTTATTTGGTTCTGTGAATAGTTATTTTGTTTCCTATGAATTTCTAGCAAGTTGTCATTTATTCTATTTAGCTGGAATTCCTAAGCTACCTTTGTTGGGCCCACAGGAATTGATGGATTGCACCAGCCATTTGGAATTTGGTTTGTTTTGCTTACCTCTGATGATGTTGGAATCTGTGAGAGCTTTAAGGATCCTGGCAAAAATAAAAGACTTGTTTTTACAAGTTCTGAGCAGAAATAATGCATTACATATTTTGTTATTTGGAAAAGTAGGTATGTTTAAATGTTACAAAGTAGGTATGTTTAAAAGTAGTAGAAATGTTAAAGTGATGTTTCTTTCCAAGGTAATTCAATTCAATCAGTGATTTGAGTTGGTTTCAGATCTTTTCCTTTAATGAGGAAAAACTGTGTTATGGGTACAGTTTTAATGTTCAAGAAAGACTGGCTTTGTCCTTAGGGAAATTATATTGTTTGGGATTTCTCTCAAACTAATTTAGTTGTGTTGATCATTATTAAAATTAAGGAACATTCACTTGGATTAAGTAGTAATAAAAAAAATTGTGAGACCTTCCAGTGATCTCTGATCCCAAGCCATTTATCACTGATGGGACTTCATGTGTGTACTTGGAGACACAATATGTGCAGGTGTTGCACTAGTTTGAAGATTTTGGTGGTGAAAGTTACCTAATCAGTTCTCAGTACTGTATCTAGAAACCAGTCTTGGAAATGTGGGATAATGCTCTTTTATTTTTTTTTACTGTACTTTAGGTTCTGGGGTACATGTGCAGATCATGCAGGATTGTTGCATAGGTACACACATGGCAATGTGGTTTGCTGCCTCCATTCCCCCATCACCTACATCTGGCATTTCTCCCCATGTTATCCCTCCCCGACCTCCCCACCCTTCTGCTGTCCCTCCCTTGGCCCCACACAACAGACCCCAGTGTGTGATGCGCCCCTCCCTGTGTCCATGTGTTCTCATTGTTCAACACCCACCTATGAGTGAGAACATGCAGTGTTTGATTTTCTGTTCTTGTGTCAGTTTGCTGAGAATGATGGTTTCCAGATTTATCCATGTCCCTACAAAGGCCACAAACTCATTGTTTTTTATGGCTGCATAGTATTCCAAGGTGTATATGTGTCACATTTTCCTTGTCCAGTCTATCGTTGATGGGCATTTGGGTTGGTTCCAGGTCTTTGCTATTGTAAACAGTGCTGCTATGAACATACATGTGCATGTGTCTTTATAGTAGAATGATTTATAATCCTTTGGGTATATACCCAGTAATGGGATTGCTGCATCAAATGGAATTTCTATTTCTAGGTCCTTGAGGAATCACCACACTGTCTTCCACAATGGTTGAACTAGTTTACACTCCCACCAACAGTGTAAAAGTGTTTCTATTTTTCCACATCCTCTCCAGCATCTGTTGTCTCCAGATTTTTTAATGATTGCCATTCTAACTGTGTGAGGTGGTATCTCAATGTGGTTTTGATTTGCATTTCTCTAATAAAATAATCAGTGGTGATGAGCATTTTTTTCATATGTATGTTGGCCTCATATATGTTTTCTTTTGAAAAGTGTCTGTTCATATCCTTCACCCACTTTTGGAAGGGTTTGTTATTTTCTTGTAAATCTGTTTTAGTTCTTTGTAGATTCTGGATATTAGCCTTTCGTCAGATGGGTAGATTGAAAAATGTTTTCCCATTCTGTTGGTTGCTGGTTCACTCTAATGATTGTTTCTTTTGCTGTACAGAAACTCTGGCGTTTAATTAGGTCCAATTTGTCTATTTTGGCTTTTGTTGCCAATGCTTTTGGTGTTTTAGTCATGAAGCCCTTGCCTATGCCTATGTCCTGAATGGTTTTGCCTAGGTTTTCTTTTAGGGCTTTTATGGTGTTAGGTCTTAGTTTAAGTCTTTAATCCATCTGGAGTTAACTTTAGTGTAAGTTGTCAGGAAGGAGTCCAGTTTCTGCTTTCTGCACACTGCTAGCCAGTTTTCCCAACACCATTTATTAAACAGGCAATCCTTTCCCCATTGCTTGTTTTTGTCAGGTTTGTCAAAGATCAGATGGTTGTAGGTGTGTGGCGTTGCCTCCAAGGCCTCCGTTTTGTTCCATTGGTCTATATCTCTGTTTTGGTACCAGTACCATGCTGTTTTGATTACTGTAGTTTTGTGGGATAGTTTGAAATCAGGTAGCGTGATGCCTCCTGCTTTGTTTTTTTTACTTAGGATTGTCTTGGCTATGTGGGCTCTCTTTTGGTTTCATATGATGTTTAAGATGTTTTTTCCAGTTCTTTGAAGAAGGTCATTGGTAGCTTGATGGGGATAGCATTGAATCTGTAAATTACTTTGGGCAGTATGGCCATTTTCACGATATTGATTCTTCCTAACCATGAGCATGGAATGTTTGTCCATTTGTTTGTGTCCTCTCTTATTTTCTTGAGCAGTAGTTTGTAGTTCTCCTTGAAGAGGTCCTTTACATCCTTTGTTAATTGTATTCCTAGGTATTTTATTCTCTTTGTAGCAATTGTGAATGGAAGTTTGCTCATGATTTGGCTCTCCGTTAGTCTGTTATTGGTGTATAAAAATGCTTGTGATTTCTGCACACTCATTATGTATCCTGAGACTTTGCTGAAGTTGCTTATCAGTTTAAGGAGATTTGGGGCTGAGGTGATAGGGTCTTCTAAATACACAATCTTGTCATCTGCAGATAGAGACAATTTGACTTCCTCTTTTCCTAATTGAATACACTTTTTATTTTATTTATTTATTTATTTTTGCCTAATTTCTCTGGCTAGAACTTGCAGTATATATTGAATAGGAGTGGTGAGAGAGGGCATCCTTGTCTAGTGCCGATTTCAAAGGGAATGCTTCCACTTTTGTCCATTCAGTATGATATTGGCTGTGGGTTTGTCAGAAATAGCTTTTATTATTTTGAGATATGTTCCTTCAATACCTAGTTTATTGAGAGTTTTTAGCGTAAAGGGCTGTTGAATTTTGTCAAAGGCCTTCTCTGCATCTATTGAGGTACTCATGTGGTTTTGTCTTTGGTTCTGTTTATGTGGTGGACTATGTTTATAGACTTGCCCATGTTGAACCAGCCTTGCATCCCTGGAATGAAGCCTACTTGATCATGATGGATACACTTTTTGATGTGCTGCTGCAGTCGGTTTGCCACTATTTTATTGAAGATTTTTGCATCTATGTTCATCATAGATATTGGCCTGAAGTTTTCCTTTTTTGTTGAGTCTCTGCCAGATTTTGGTATCAGGATGATGTTGGTCCCATAAAATGATTTGGAAAGGATTCCTTCTTCTTGTATTGTTTGGAATAGTTTCAGAAGGAATGGTACCAGCTCCTCTTTGTACATCTGGTAGAATTCAGCTGTGAACCCATCTGGACCTGGACTTTTTTTGGTTGGTAGGCTATTAATTGCTGCCTCAACTTCAGCCCTTGTTATAGGTTTGTTCAAGGTTTCAACTTCTTCCTGGTTTAGGCTTGGGAGGATGCCAGTGTCCAGGAATTTATCCATTTCTTCCAGGTTTACTGGTTTCTGTGCATAGAGTTGTTTGTAGTAATCTCTGATTGTGATTTGTATTTCTGTGGAGTCAGGGGTGATATCCCCTTTAACATTTTTTATTGTATCTATTTGATTCTTTTCCCTTTTCTTCTTTATTAATCTGGCTAGCAATCTGTCTATTTTGTTGATCTTTTCAAAAAACCAGCTCCTAGATTTATTGATTTTTTTGAAGGATATTTTGTGTCTCTATCTCCTTCAGTTCTGCTCTGATCTTAGTTATTTCTTGTCTTCTGGTAGCTTTTGAGTTTTTTTCTTACTCCTATAGCTCTTTCAATTTTGATGATAGGGTGTCAATTTTAGATCTTTCCTCACTTCGCCAGTGGGCACTTATTGCTGTAAATTTCCCTCTAGACACTGCTTTAAATGTGTCCCAGAGATTCTGGTACGTTGTGTCTTCATTCTCATTGGTTTCAAAGAACATCTTTATTTCTCCCTTCATTTCATTGTTTATCCAATTGACATTCAGGAGCCAGTTGTTCGGTTTCCATGAAGTTTTGCAGTTCTGAGTTAGTTTCTTAATTCTGAGTTCTAATTTGATTGCACTGTGGTCTGAGAGACTTGTTTGTTTTGATTTCTGTTCTTCTGCATTTGCTGAGGAGTGATTTACTTCCAATTATGTGGCCAATTTTAGAGTAGGTGCCATGCAGTGCTGAGAAGCATGTATATTCTGTGGATTTGGGGTGGAGATTTCTGTAGGTCTGCTTGGTCCAGATCTGAGTTCAAGTCCTGGATATCCTTTTTAATTTTCTGTCTTGTTGATCTGTCTAATATTGACAGTGAAGTGTTAAAGTCTCCCACTATTATTGTGTGGGAGTGTAAGTCTCTTTGTAGGTCATTAAGAACTTGCTTTACGTACCTGGGTGCTCCTGTATTGGATGCGTATATATTTAGGATTGTTAATTCTTCTTGATGCATTGATCCTTTTACCATTATGTAATGCCCTTGTCTCTTTTAATCTCTATTGGTTTAAAGTCCATTTTATCAGAGACTAGGATTGCAATTCCTGCCTTTTTTTTGTCTCCATTTGCTTGATAAATCTTCCTCCATCCCTTTATTTTGAGCTTATATGTGTCCTTGCATGTGAAATGGGTTTCCTGAATACAGCACACCAATGGGTTTTGACGTTTTATCCAATTTGCCAGTCTGTGTCTTTTGATTGGGGCATTTAGTCCATTTACATTTAAGGTTAATATTGTTATGTGTGAATTTGAGCCTGCCATTTTGATGCTAGCTGGATGTTTTGCCCGTTGGTTGACACATTTTCTTCATTATGTCAATGGTCTTTACCATTTGGTATGTTTCTGGAGTGGCTGGTACTGGTTGTTCCTTTCCTTGTTTAGCGCTTCTTTTAGGAGCTCTTGTAAGACAGGCCTGGTGGTAACGAAATCTCTCAGCAATTGCTTGTCCATAAAGGATTTTCTTTTCTTTTTTGGGGGGGGGTGGGGGTGGAGCAGGGCAGGGCAGGAAGCAGGACTAGGGAAGGGCAATGTGGAGAAGGGAGGGGTTGGGGGAGGGGAATGGGTGGGGGAAGGTTGAGAAGGAAAGGTGGAAGGGAAAGGAAGAGGATGGGAAGCAGATGGGAAAGGGGAGAGAGCAGAATTGGGATAGGGAGACATTAGGCTGCAGCTCATATTTAAGAAAGGCCTCAGTCAACCCCACAGAGGCTGGAATGGCCCTTTGCAGTGTCCTGAGCCAGGCAAGAGTCTTTATTTTTATTTTTATTTTTTTTTTTAGAAAAACAGAGAAAAGGAGAAACAGCAAAAGAAAGAAAAAAGGAATGAAAGAGAGAAAGAAAGAGGAAGAGAAGGAAAGAAAAGAGAAAAAGATTCTAGTTTTATTGCCCAGGCTAGAACACAGTTTAAAAGTGGGTATTAAAAACCTCTTTTATGCCAATAATTGTGCTTAACAATGGAGACAGGAAGGAATAGGGGATGAAAATAACAAATAAGCAGCCAACCAATATTTTATTTAAACCTGTGAAATGCTATGCAATT
>CAUYQU010083178.1:0-34216 GCA_963574635.1 Cheracebus regulus
GTTTTTTCTGTTTCTTAGTTTTCCTTTGGGGGGCGCCCCTTCCCCACAGAGCTGGGCCTTCCCGGGTTCAGCTGTGCTTTCCCCGAACTCAGCGCTTCCAATTGCTGTTCTCCTTGTGGGGATGGGACCAGCCGAGCCCGATTAAAAGGGCAACCAGTCCCATACACGCCGCACCGAGAAGCGCCGCGCTGGCCAAAAGAGTCGCGCTGGCGACCCGTGTGGCTCCTTCGCCAGGAATCTCCCAGTCTGTGGGCATCAAAAATTCACCTGCAATTGCGGCATCCACTCGCTCTCTGCGCTTTCACTGGGAGCTACAATCCTGAGCTGCTGCTACGCGGCCATCTTGGATCTCTCTCAACACAAGTCAAACTTATTCAAGTTGTCCACAGTAAGCAATTGAGATCTTCTTGCTGGTCTCGCCATTCCTGGACCCAAAGCGCTCCATGGCCTCCACAATACTCATGCCTTCTCTCACTGTGCCAAAGACCACATGCTTACCGTCCAACCGGTCAGCCTTGGTGGTGCAGATGAAAAACTGGGAACTGTTTGTGTTGGGGCCCGCATTTGCCATGGACAAGATGCCAGGACCTGTATCTTTAGGATGAAGTTCTTATCATCAAATTTCTCCCCGTAGATGGACTTGCCGTGTATGGCAGGTGAAGCTACCACCCTGACACATAAATCCTGGAATAATTCTGTGAAAGTAGAAACCCTTACAACCAAATCCTTTCTCTCCAGTGCTCAGAGCATGAAAGTTTTCTGCAGTCTTTGGAAACTTGTCTGCAAACAGCTTGAAGGAGACACAGCCCAAGGGCTCACTGTCAACGGCAGTGCTGAAGAATACAGTGGGGTTGACCATGGCTGATAGTATGGGGTTCCCGGCAGTGGCAGCATCTGCCTATTTTATTTTAATTTTCAGATGGAGTCTTGCTCTGTTGCCCAGGCTGGAGTGCAGTGGCATGATCTCGTCTCACTGCAACTTCTGCCTCCTGGGTTCAAGCGATTTCGTGTCTCAGTCTCCTGAGTAGCTGGGATGACAGGCTCCCACCACCAAGCCCAGTTAATATTTTGTATTTTTAGTAGAGATGGGGTTTTATCAGGCTGGCCAGGCTGGTCTTGAACTCCTGACCTCAAGTGATCTGCCCACCTTTGCTTCCCAAAATGCTGAGATTAAGGCGTGACCCACCACGCCTTGCCAAAGGTCATATATTTTAAAATAATAATATTTTCTTTTGTTACCAGCACAAAGCACTTAATATACATACACTTATTTGATCTTCAAATCCACGAAGTGGGTTAAAATCCTCCATGGCTCATACGACTAGTGTAGTCTGCTCTTTGCTAGCTGCTCATTACATTTTTGCTCACCCAAACCTTTATGTTTTTTGAAGGGTTGTGTTGTTTCCCATCCCAGGGACTATACCCATGGCCATTGTCTGGAAATTCTTTGCCTCACTGTTTTTCAAAGAAACTTAACTGTGGAGGGAGGGTAAAAGTTAAACTGGTTAAGGGAGGCCAGGCGTGGTGGTGCATGTCTGTAATTCCCCGCTACTTGGGTGTTTGAGGTAGGAGAGTCACTTGAACCCAGGAGTTCATGACCAGCCTGGGCAATGTAGCAAGGCCCCCTTCTCAAAAAGACATAAGTGTCAAGGGAGTGTTTTGTGGTAGTTCTTATGATTGTTGATGCTGTGTATTATAATGACGACCACCTATCTATTGAATAAGCTTCGGGGAGAGAGTTAAGGGACAGGAGGAAAATACAGAGGGATAAGAAGGCGGGTGGAGGAAGGTTTCTGAAAAGGAGGGTGGAGATGAGATACAGAAGAGATGAGCTTTTTACAGCTGGGAAAACTCACTGGCAGGCATGCCAGAAGTTGAGGGAGTTTGGCTCTGCTAGTCTTTACTTTTTACTGTTAAAGAGGCTCAGTCATTTCCTTGAATGTTTACATTGAGAAGGTTAAAGACGGAAGAGAGGATGGAGGATGAAGGTTGATGGACAATATGACCAAATTATAAGTTTGAGGAAGGGGACAAAAGGATACCTGTGCCTTTGTTCTTATGGAGCCCTGGAAAGCAAGATGATTTTAGAAGTGTCTTGACCGCAGCACAGGGTGGGATCAAAAGAAATGTTGATGAGTGCTCAAGAGAGCCCCATGGAATCCTGGCCTACTGGGGGAACAGTACAATTTTCCCATGTGGCTAGAGTGGCACAGGGGTTCTACATGGGGCTTATGGGGATGAAGAGGAAGCAGCAGTGACCTTTAAGAGCCAGAGGGATGGAAATGAGAACATTTTAGAGGACGCCAGCCCATGGGATAAAACTGATGATGCATTCGTTCTCCTCTGTGCCTCAGTCTTGTCTAAGACCTCCTAATGAAAGATGATAAAAATCTGGGCAACACTAAAGGACTTTCCTCTAAAACTACGTTCCCTAAAAAATGTAATTGGTTTACCAATAACATAGAAAATATCTTACAGGACAAACTCTAGTTCAGCTATCTTTTAAATGGGAAACACTTCTAAATGTTATTGTTACAAGGACTGAATTCATTGAGGAATTTCCACTGAGAATTGGAACTGAAAGAGATGAGCAGTGATAGAAATGGAAGTCTTTCTCTTATGAGCCTTTGGAATATAGACCTTTTTACTTCCCAATAATTTTCTGCCTGAAGCGCTGACATGTCTAATTAATAATAATATTCTATTAAGCAGTATGATTAATCTGAGAGATCGTTATGCACAAGTAGATTAAAAAAGCAACCTAAATCCCTTTGGTCTGATTTAAGATAAAATAAACCTGAATTTCTTATCCAGGGAGATTTTTTTTTCTCCTTGTGATGTAACTCGAGGGTACATTCTATTTCTGTGATTCTTTTGGTGTGTGTTCTTTATTTTCTGATGAACTGCAAGGAAACATTTGAATAAAGAGTACCTATTCAGTTGCACCTCCCCAATTCAATTACAATTTTGTATAAGTATTTGAGTGAATATTATTTTTGCAGAATATATCAGTTATGTAATATCTTTCTGTTGTTAGCTTTATACAGGGCAGAGCTTTTAATATTTTACTAATAAGAACAAGGAATGGCTTGGGAAAAATCAGGCAGCAAAGGACCCCATAAGATATTTCAGCAAATCTCAAGGCTTAAAACTGCCTGATACCTGAGCAGAAAAAATGGCAATAGCATTGTTTTCCAAGTTCAGCGATTGAAAACAACATAAATGTGTTTGCTTTCTCAAGAGGCTATTTTAAGGAAGTCTGGGTATTTTAACAGTTGTTGTTCCTTGAGTTTTTCATCTATTGACAGCAAGATTTTTGATAAACTTTCCCTTACAGCCAGCCACTGGAGTATAGTGATTAAAAGCTAGCTTTGGGGGTTTTGTGGCTTCAGGTCTTACCTTCTCTGGGACCTTGGCTAAGTTGGTTAATGCTTCAAGGCTCAGTGTCTTCATCTCTAATACGGGGAGATTATGTGTTTCCTAGGTAGAGCCTCCCTGATTTGATTTGTCTGCCTCTCAGACAGATGTTCTGAGATGTTGGCCAGGTGTGGTGGCTCATGCCTGTAATGCCAGCACTTTGGGAGGCTGAAGTGGGTGGATCACTTGAGGTTAGGAGTTCAAGACTAACCTGGCCAACATGGTGAAACCCTGTCCCTACTAAAAATACAAAAAAATTAGCTAGGTATGGTGGCAGTTGCCTGTAATCCCAGCAACTTGGGAGGCTGATGCAGGAGAATCGTTTGAACAATGCAGAGGTTGCATTGAGCCAAGATCTCGCCATTACACTCCAGCCTGGGTGACAAAGCAAGACTCTGTCTCAAAAAAAAAAAGTTCTGAGAATCCCCTTGGCCTTTAGCAGTGGGACAAACTTAATCAGTTTCTGTATGTGCTAAGTAGTGGGAAAGCTGAGGTGGCAAAACCAGTTGTGAAAATTAAAAGTATATGATGAATAAAGCTTTTAGGTCTGTGCTTGGGACCTCATTGTTATTCGATAAAAGCCAGCATCCGTTATTACTTATTAGAAATTTCATCACACTTTCAGATCATCTCTAAGTTATTTTTAGAGATTATTTTGTCTTTTATTCGATTGTCTTTCATCTGGAATTTTAACATTTCAAAGATATATCCATCAGCTAAACATTGGAGCTATATAGCACTTACCTAAATTTCATAATAGTACTGGGGCATATATAATATTGTACAATTCACAAAACATTTTCCATATCATGTTATCATTTTAATATATGGTCACTCCTGATTATGACTGATGATAACATTTGATTTTACCTAAACTGATTATCTCTGGACATCTTAATCGATGATCAAATTTGGAAAGTTAATGAAAAGGCCATTCAAGTACATACACACACACTGTACACTCATCTATAGATGGTGTAAGATACATACATTGTTTGCTGCTTAGATATTGATATTTATAAATGGTGTTAGAGATGCAATAATTTGTACTATTGTATAATAAAACTACTGATTGGCATTCAGTTCCTATAATTCCTTCCATTAACTATAATTGGGGTAGAAAAGAGTCAACAAAAATGGCAGAAACACCTCATAGTTCAGATAATGTAAGTGAAGTTTTATTTATTTATTTATTTATTTTTAAAGAATCAGGATCATGCTCAGTCGCCTGGGCTGGAGTTCAGTGGCGTGATTATAGCTCACTACAACCGTGAACTCCTGGGCTCAAGTGATCCTTCCACTCAGCCTCCTGAGTAGCTGGGACTACAGGCATGGACCTGGCTAATTTTTTTTATTTTTGTAGACAGATTCTTGCTGGGTGTGTGTGTGTGTGTGTGTTTAATCTAAAAAAAAAAAAACAAAAAAAAAACCGCACAAAACACCTACTACTACTTCTAATAATGTACATTTAAATTGATGGTGATATTTTCATCATACATGTCTTTCCTTAAAGTGTGCATACACTTGATGGACTGTTTTTCATATAAACATGTGTGATCACATATAAATACTCTTGGTCTTAAGAGTTGTCAGCTATGATAGAAACTCTTCCCATGACAGCTGAGGACATGGAGGCCCAGAGAATTGAAGTGACTTGCTCAAGGCCACACAGCTTATTCATGATAGAACAGGCACAACTAGTGCCTAAGGAACTCTAATGCAATTTTCACTGCCTTGCTTTTCCTCTGTGGGTGATTTCAGGAGCCCTTCAGAAAGTCACATGCCTCCTGACTCACCTAATTGATTCTTCCGTTTCGTGATCAGAGATTCATACCGTTTTGGTTTCATCCCTGCTTAGTGTAGTGGAAGTAGCTCAGTCAGGCTTTAGAGGCAGATTAACTTGGGTGTAACATCTAGCACCGACACTCAGGACTGCCACATTGCACAACTCCAGGGGGCACCACTCCAAGGTAGTTTATGTGAATAGAGCCTAGATTAACAAGAGACACTTAATAATTTGTTAGGAGTAGCATCACCTACTACTTTTTGAATTTGAAGGCTGACACAAGTGGAATTTTTTCATAGAGGACCTTGTGTTAAGAGCCATTCTGGACAAGGACATGTATGTATGTATATCTATTGCTTTAGTAAATCTCACAAATGCACACACTAAAAATTATGTGAATGCAGATGCCACTACTTCAAAAGCTGTGGTCATGGAGGCAAAAGCTGTGGCAATGGGTTTATCCTCTCTCTCTCTCTCTCTCTCTCATTTCCTTTGAGGTTTCCTGACCCAACACTCATCTTCCCATTCCAGATCCCAAGTGAAAGACCTGGCCACCTCTGTTGACATGGTGAGCAGCTAATGAACCTTTGCAAAATTGCTGAAGGGGAGAGTTTGTGGGTATCATCTCTGTCATCACCCAGAGGGCAGGAATGAGGATGGAAGGGCACCTGTCTTTGCTCTCTATTTGTCTGTGAGGTTGGTGAGAACTTTCTGAGACTCTTGAAAAACCTCTTCTATTGTTCCTCGGTTTAGAGAACTGCTGGGATCTAAATTTGGGTCTCAGAGACTGGGAATTGGTGGGAGAGACTGAACTTTCTGTAATGCTTATGGTCTACTGAGCATATGAATAGCATCTGAAAATGGCAAGACTATAAAATTAAGAAAATGAATTTTTTTTCAAGTAGTTTTAGAAGAACCATTTACATATGGACAAGATAATGATGAGATAACAAAAGCTTGTGTTATTTAAGGTGGGGATTTGGTAGTCTAATTTTATGGGTGTCTGCAGTAGATCACCAGCATAACAGCCCCCAGTGAATCAATGCCTCCCTGCATCCACACCCCTTTGTAACATGATATTGTTGCTCTTTCCATCAAGAAATGGTCTCTTGGCTGAGAACGTGCAGTGGCTCACGTCATCCCAGTACTTTGGGAGGCTGACGCAGGTGGATTGCTTGAGGTCAGGAGTTCAAACCAGCCTGGCCAACATGGTGAAACCCGGTCTCTACTAACAATACAAAAAATTAGCCAGGCATAGTGGTATGTGTCCCAGCTGCTCAGGAGGCTGAGGCAGGAGAATCGCTTGAACCTGGGAGGTGGAGGTTGCAGTGAGCCAGAATCACGCCACTGCACTCCAGCCTGGGTGACAGAGCAAGACTGTGTTTAAAAAAAAAAAAAAAAAAAAAGGAATGGTCTCTTTCTCTATCCCCTTTGAATTGAATTTGGGCTAGTTTGTAACTTGATATTGAATAATGCAAAGTGATGGAAGTGATATTGTCGACTTCCACACCCAGATCTTGTAGCATCTGTTCCCATAGAAGGGACCCATCTATTATGTAAAGAGGTCCAGGCTGTTCTGGAGGGAGCAGCTGCATGGAGCACAAGCAGTCCAAGGGTGCCACAGGTCTGTGTTAGGTGGTGTTGAATCCACCACTCCTAGTGGAGCCACGGCTCTGCTGAGTCCTACTCAAAATATTGACCCATAGATTTGTGAGCAAATGAAATACTGGTTGTTTTAAGCCACCAGTAAGCTTTGGTGTGGTTTGCATGTGGCAATAGATAACACACTCTCAATTCTAGCTGCTAATCAGAGTCGCCTTAGGAGCTTTTATAAAAAGCAGATTACTTGGCCAGATGCAGTAGCTTATGCCTGTAATCCCAGCACTTTGGGAGACCAAGGTAGGCAGATCACTTGAGGCCAAGAGTTTGAGACCAGCCTGGCCAACATGGCGAAACCCCGTCTCTACTAAAAATAAAAGAATTACCTGGGCCTGGTGGTGCATGCCTGTAGTCCCAGCTTCTTGGGAGGCTGAGGTGGGATAATCGCTTGAACCTGGGAGGTGGAGGTTGCGGTGAGCTGAGATTGTACCATTGCATTCCAGCCTAGGTAACAGGGTGAAACTCTGTCCCTCCACCAAAAAAAAAAGCAGATTACTGGGTTTCATCTCCAGAGATTATGATTTGGGACATCAAGTGGGGATGATATATTGGGGTTCAGGGTGCCCTCAGCTCCACTGAGAGGACGTTTCTCCAGGTTCTTGGTCTCTTGCCTTCTCAAGAATGAGAGACGGGACCACAGCGCAGTGCGCAGTAAATGCTGGACTCAAAAGTGTTTGTAGAAAGTGATTTATTTAGAGAGAGAGAGAGAGAAAAACCAGAGGAGAGAGAAAGAAACAGCTAACTCTCACACTGAGTGAGAGAATCCAGCAAGATGGAATCCAGGAGAGGAAAGCAGCTTCCACACTGAGTGGAAGGGAAATGAGAGAGAGATGGAGTTTAGGAGGGGAAGACAGGCTTCCATGAGAGAGTGTGGAAGGTGACTCCAGAGGGGAAATCCAGGAGAGAGAAAGATGGCTTACATGAAGGGAATGTTTATGGAAGGGGACCTGAACATGGAGTCCAAAGGGGTGTGGAAGAAGGGGACTTTTAACCTGGGAGGAAACCCCACCTTCTCCAAGACCCCAGGTCAATGAAAGGAGTTCCTTAGAACTTCCGCTAGAGTGATTGACTTTTTGTTTCTTCCCGCTGGGGGCATGTCGCTGGGAAGTTCTTGCCCTTAAAACTGCGCCCCCTGGTGGACCCGGAAAGAGAATGCATTCCCTCAGGGAGAGGGCTGTCTCAGGCCTCCGTGATCCACATCTTCCCTCACCCCCATGCAATTTTTCTTTAAAACAAGTTCAAATCTGTTATACAGAGGTTGAAACAATAGCACCAACATCTAAAGAAACTTCTTCTGGATAAACCTATGGTTAACATTTTGCAACATTTGTATCAATCAGTCAATCAATCTGTTTATCCTATCTTTTTCTAAAATCCATTGACAGGAAGTTGCAGATGACAAGTCACTTCATCCCTTATCTTGGGTTTAATGGATTCTTACATCCCCATGTAAGAAAAGAACATTTTCCTTTTTTTGAGATGTTGTCTCACTCTGTCGCCAGGCTGAGATGTTATCTCAAGCACAGCTGAGTGCAGTGGCACAATCTTGGCTCACTGCAACCTCTGACTTCCTGGTTCAAGCGAGTCTCCTGCCTCAGCCTCCTGAGTAGCTGGGATTACAGTCACGCACAACCACTCCTGGCTAATTTTTGTATTTTTAGTAGAGACGAGGTTTCACCATGTTGGCTAGGATGGTCTTGATTTCCTGACCTCGTGATCTGCCTGCCTTGGCCTGCCAAAGTCCTGGGATTATAGGCGTGTGCCACCGCACCTGGCCTGAAAATAACATGTTCTTACATGACTACATTATTATCCTCACAACCAAGAAAATTCATGTCGATTTAATTATATCATTTAATTTATAGTCTAAATTCAAATTTTCTAAACTTGGAAATGTCCTTTATAGATTTTTTAGTTTTAATTTTATTATTTATTTTTATTTTGTGATAGAGTCTCACTCTGTCACCTGGGCTGGAGTGCAATGGAATGATGATGGCTCACTGCAGCCTTGATCTCCCAGGCACAAGCAATGCTCCCACCTCGGCTTCCCAAGTAGCTAGGATGACAGGCAGAGATATATATATATATATATATTTAAAGATAGGGTGTGTCTGTGTTGCCAGGGGCGGTCTCAAACTCCTGGGCTCATACGATCCTCCTACTTTGGCCTCTCAAAGTGCTGAGATTATAGGCATGAGCCATGGTGCCTGGCCTCACCCTCAAATTTAAATCGTAAAAGTTGCTGATGCTAGCTTTTTCTACTTCCTTATTTCTTGTTCTCTTCACACAGTTGTCCATCTTCTGTCTTCTCCACTCCACTGACACCCTAAGGTCACCAACAACCTTAGTGACTTCCACCCCAGTGGTTGCTTCTATGGCCTCACATTCCTCAACTTTTCAAGTGCTTTCCCTGTAGCTGACCACTTCCACCTTGAAACACTAAGTGTTTTGTGACATCGCACTCTCTCCCGGTTTCCCTTCTACCTTGGTGGCTGTGGCTTCTTCGGCTCTATTGTGGATCTTAGTCTTTTCTGTCCGACCTCTGAGTGTGAGAGAGCCTCTGGGGTCTCTTACCTGTTCACTTTCACCTGGCTGATCTCATTCAGTCCCATGACTTTTCATCTATATACCGACAGACTCCCAAGGGATTATCTAGCCGTGCCTTCTCCTCTGTTGGTCTCATATAACTGGCTGCCTACACAGTACTTCCACTTTGATGTATAAGAGGTGTCTCGAACTTAACATGTCTCAAACCATTTTTAATCTCCCTCTCCCACCTGGCTTCTGCCCTGGAGTCTCCCCCATTTCCATTGCTTTATCTACTCAGTCCCTGAAGCCAAAACTTAGGGATCCATTTCATTTATTTTCCTCACTCTGCGCTATCAGTTCTTTAATAGGACCTGTCCGTTCTACTTCTGAAAGGGACTCTCAAAGTGTCTGAGTTTTCTCACCTGCACTGCTGCCTTTCTTGGCTGATGGTCCAAGCCACTGTTCTCTCCAGTTTAGGTCACTGTAAGCCTCTGAGCTGGCCTGATTCCTTTTTACTTGCTGATCTGTTTCTCCAGTGATCTTTTGTTACTCCTCTGCATAAAATCTGTACAATTTCTAGCCTGGGCAACATAGCAAGACCCTATCTCTAGAATAAATAAAAATATTAGCAGGACATGGTGGTGCATCCTTGTAGTCCCAGCTACTGGGAAGGCTGAGGTGGGAGAATTGCTTGAGCCCAAGAGGTTGAGGCTGCAGTGAGCCATGATTGCACCACCACGCTCCAGCCTGGGTGACAGAGCAAGACCCTGTCTCAAAATAAAATAAACCTTAAACTCTGTTATATTTAAAATCCAAGCTTCTTCCCTGGGCTGTAAAAACCCATGTGATCTGGCCCTCCTTGCCTGCCTCTGCAACTTTCCCTCACTCACCGTGCCACAGCCAACTTGGCCTTCTCTCAGTTCCTAGAACCCACCAGCCTTGTCCCTTCCTCAGAGGCTTTGCACATGCTCTCCCTTCTCCCAGAATGCCCTTCCCGCAAGTGTTTGCACAGCTTTCTCCTCCCCAGCCCTCGGGTTTTGACTCGAGGGTCACTTCTTTAGAGAAACCTCTCTTGACCACCTGAATATAAATAGCCGCCCACCCAGAGTTGCTTTTGATCACATCTTGCTATTTTATGTTATTCAGAGTACTTATCTATTTTAATATTGTTTCCTCATTTGTTTACTGGTTTTCCATTTGTCCTTTCTACTGGGGAGTTGGGTTCTTTTGCGATTTGTTTACTGTTGCGTCTCTAGTATTTAGAAGTGTGCCTGCCCCGTATTAGGTAGTAAATAACTGGAAACAGTGAATGGGCTGGTGGATGATCCCAATATTAGAAACTGGGATTCACCCTCCTCTCCTCCTGTGCTCCTGCTTTCTGTTCAGTAGCCAGGTGCTGTAGATGTTGTATTCTTGATTTTTCTGAGCTCTATCCCACTTCCCATCTACTACCACTGCCTTGGTTTATTCTGTCAGCACCTAGACAGTTTCCCAATATCTGGTCAAGGACTGATCCCTGTATATATGTTTTTTCCCTCTGCCTCCAAGAAGAACAAATGAAACACTCTCTGTGCTACCATGATGTCCCCAGACCTACTTCCATAGGACCCTGGAGGCTTTATTGCATATACCCTTTGCTATGTTCATCTCCTCCTATTATATTGTAATCCCCTTGGAGTCAGGGATCCCATCTTTCTATTTTTTTCCTTTTATTCTTTTTCTTTTCTTTCTTTCTCTTCTTCTTCTTCTTCTTCTTCTTTAAGACAGAGTCTTGCTCTGTTGCCCAGGCTGGAGTGCAGTGGCACCATCTCAGCTCACTACAGTCTTGACCTCCAAGGGTCAAGCAATCCTCCCACCTCAGCCTCTCGAGTAGCTGGGATTACAGGCAGGTGCCACTATGCCCAGCTAATTTTTGTATTTTTGATAGAGATGGAGTTTTTCTATGTTGGCCAGGCAGGTCTGGAACTCCTAACCTCAAGTGTTATGCCTGCCTTGGCCTCCCAAAGTGCTGGGAGGTCAGGAGCCACCGCACCTGGCCTGTTTTTTCATTACAGAGACTTAGCAGCGTGCCTGGCATGTAGTAGATGTCTGATAAATGTTAGAAAGAAGAAGATGAATAAATACAAATGAATGAGTTTGACTAAATGGGTCCACATAAAAACAGCTACAAAAAAAGCACAAACCTAAAATTTAGATGTAGAATTAGTGATGTCCAATTTGTGAATTTAAAATCAACTTTAAAATAAGGCTCACTCATTACAGTTAAAACTCAAAGAGGAGTGATTGACATACTTGCTTTTGAGGTCATCATGTTCTTCATTCCAACATCTGCAGTTCTTGATCTTCATTTATTTATTTTTGAGATAATTTTATACATAAAAATAAAAACCCAGCTATTCTTATATTTTCTCATAGAGATACAAAAATAAAGATGACTGAGGGCAAAGAACCGCACGCTATATACAAGTTTTAGAAAATTTCTTTTTATTCTCTTTGTATCTTTTGTTGTCTTTTAAATGTGTTTCACATACCTGAAGCAATTTAGGAAAACTATGAACAAAACTGTTGACACATCCTAGGACCCTAATCTAACCTCCGAAGATTCGAGTTTCATTCTGAGTTTTGCTATAATACTCACTCCATGTGTATCTTTTGTGTTTCTAAATACTGAAATCAGATACATGTCCATATCTGTTAGTGAAATAGAGGAAGCTGTAACTGTATAGTATTTCCAGACAATGAATATACAGTAAATTTTGCATGTAATTTTTATCTCCTTCCATCAAGTGTAACAATATGTTGAATTTGCCATGGGCCTTTAAAGCTTCAATGTTGTGAAGAACTCTGCATGAAATTTTAAAGAGACTGGACCTTTCATCTGCACAACAGCAGGGCACCTTGCTATAGGGACAAGAAAGAAAGAGAGAGAGAGAGAGAGAACATTTCTGAAGTAATAGCAAAAAATAACAGCAGAAGCAATTATTTCATCAAAGGTTGATCCCCCCCACCCATTCTTTATATATATATATATTTTTTCAAATTTCTTAGCTGGAGATTGTCTACCTTGTTACCGTCCTCTCCTGGTGTATGTTAAATTTGCAGGTTTCACATGGTCAAAATGGGCGAGAAAATTCATGAAGGAAAAGATGTTTATTTTAGGAGGTGGTGTTACTGATGATAGCATTTAAATGTATTTGCAAGGGGTCTGCAAGTGGGGAAAGTCGCAAACAACTAAATTTCGCACTCCCCAGAGTCCTGAGTCTGTTTGCCTGGGGATATAAATGATGCGGATATGTTTTCTTCCTCTTTATTTTCTCCCTTTCTCTCACAAACATTAGCACAAACTTTGGCTGCTTGCTGTGGCAGGGCAAGAGAGTTTTCTCTTTCCATCTCCATGGCTAATCCTAACATGCTGTATTTTTTTTTTCTTGATCTGGGTAGTTGCTGGGCCCTCCTGGCTGTGGAGTCAGTTTGTACCACTTCTATGAGATAGACTTTATCCTACTGGCAAAGAGGATAACCAAATACAGAACTCCATCTTCTTTCTCTGTATTATTATTTTTTGAGATGGAGTATTGCTTTGTTTCTCAGGCTGATATGTGGTGGTGCAATCTCAGCTCACTGCGACCTCTGCCTCCTGGGTTCAAGAGATTCTCATGCCTCAGCCTCCCGAATACCGGGGACTACAGTTGCAAACTGCCACACCTGGCTAATTTTTGTATTTGTAGTAGAGACGGGATTTCACTATGTTGGCCAGGCTGGTCTCGAATTCCTGACCTCAAATGATCCACCTGCCTTGGTCTCCCAGAGTGCTGGGATTACAGGTGTGAGCCACCATGCCTGGCTTTTTTTTTTTTTTTTTTTTTGATAATTTTGATAAGTCATCAAAATGAAATGCCTGGACCTGCTCTGCTGTTTGCTTTCATTTTGGATTACTTGCT
The DNA here is from genome assembly GCA_963574635.1 of Cheracebus regulus. Classification (NCBI taxonomy): domain Eukaryota; kingdom Metazoa; phylum Chordata; class Mammalia; order Primates; family Pitheciidae; genus Cheracebus; species Cheracebus regulus. The sequence continues at coordinate 13,333 of CAUYQU010083178.1, forward strand.
GTAACCTCCCTCTTCCTCCATTTTCTTTCTCCTCTGTATGATGTTGAGAGGATTGATAAAACACTATTTGTTTGGGCTTTGAGACTGGAGAAACCTCCCTCCTTTATATTAGTTACCTATCAGTGCTGCAACAGATTACTACAGATTTAGTGGTTTTAAAGAACACAAATGTATTCTCCTCCAGTTTTGGAGGCCAGAAGTCTGATGGGGCTCAAGGTGTTGGAAGTCTTATGGGGCCCTTCAGTCAGGGGGAAGAGGTCCTCGGGAGAATCTGTTTCCTTGTCTTTTCCAGCTTATAGAGACTGTGTTCCTTGGCTCATAGCCTCTTCCCCGTATTCAAAGTGCATTGCTCCAGCCTCTGCTTCTATATCCCATTTTTCTTCTTCTTGAGATCTTTAATCATATATGCAAAGTCCCTTTTACCATGTAAGGGAGCATATTCACAGGTTTTAGGATTTAACACTGTGGACATCTTGGGGGCACGTTATTTGGCTTACTACTTCATTCAACTTTATGCTAAATAAAATTTTTGTAATCTTCATTCTGTTTCTCTCCATTTGTGGATGCACAGATCATTCCATTCTTGAATGGCAGTAACAGTGAATTTCTTCTTCTTCTTTTCTGAGATAGTGTCTCACTCTGTTGTCCAGGCTGGATTGCAGTGGTGTGCCCACAGCTCACTGCAGCCTCGATCTCTCAGGCTGAAGCCATTCTCCCATCTCAGCTTCCCTAGTAGCTGGGACTGCAGGCATATGTCACCACACCCAGTTAATTAAAAGAATGTTTTTTGTAGGGCTGGGATCTCACTATGTTGTCCAGGCTGGTCTTCAACTCATGGGCTCAAGCAATCCTCCTGCCTTGACATCGTGAGTAGCTGGGACTACTGGCATGTACCACTATGCCTGAATAATTTTTTTTGTAGAGACAGGGTGTCACTACATTGTCTAGGCTGGTCTCAAACTCCTGGGCTCAATCAGTCCCCCTGCCTTGGCTTCCCAAAGTGCTGAGATGGCAGTTGTGAGCCACTAAGCCAGGCTCTGACAGCACTTCTTAAATGCACACAAGAGAGGAGTTTTGTTTGTATCCTCTCCAGAGATTTCCCTAAGACTCAAAAGTGTGAACAGCTTCAGGGGAGCAAACTTCTTTCCGTGCTGGCTCCCTGGGACTGTTTTCTCTGAGTCTTTCAGAGGATTATGGAGTTTTGAGGAAGTAGATTTTTAGGATTTATCACTTCAGGCTCATCCAGATGCTTAAAGACACACATATGTTACAATCTCAGCTCTTCTAAACTTCCTCACTGGATGGAGATCTTTATTCTCTTCATCTTACATTTATTAAAGATCTCTCGTTGTTTAGGTGATCCCCTCTCTGACCAACTGACTGTGATTTTAGGAAGATCTCTCCCTTCTCTGCCAAATGTGCTCACTCCATCTTCTGTGTTCCCATAGTGTTTTGTGTATTTTTTTATGGCACTCTCCATCTTTTAGGATTGTGGTTGTTTCTGTATCTCTTACTAAAGCTTGAGGGCAGGAGTCTTGACTTATTAATTCCTTCATTAGCACAGTGCTTGGCACAGAGTAAGCACTTATTGTATATTTTTTCAACACATGAATTACTAAAAAATTTTTTTTCTTTGAGACAGGGTCTCACTCTGACACTCAGGCTGGAGGGTAGTGGCAGGGTCACAGTTCATTGCAGCTTCGACCTCTCAGGCTCAAGCCATCCTCCCACCTCAGCCTCCCTAGTAGCCCAGACTACAGGCACATGCCACCATGCCTACTTAACGTTTAAACAGTTTTTTGTAGGAAATGGGTTTTGCCATGTTGCCCAGACTTGTCTTGAACTCCTGGGCTCAAGTGATCCTTCTACTGAAATGGGAGTTCACTGATCCCCCTCGCAGAACATGTGACTGTAGTGTGGCTTGCCTGTTCAGTTGCCATGGCTGCTCAAACCCCTTCTGGGAGGGAGAGCATGCAGACAGACAGGTGCAGAAGCCCAAGTGGGCGTGTCTTACAGTGTGCCCTTTTAGCCCTGCTGTCTGCAGACCTAGGAGCAGGTAATGGAATCATGGGGGCCAGTCCTTCCTCTGCTATTCTTGTGATAGTGAGTAAGTCTCATGAGATCTAATGGGCTTATCAGGGGTTTCTGCTTTTGCTTCATTTTCTCTTGCCACCACCATGTAAGAAATACCTTTTGCCTCCTGTCATGATTCTGAGGCCTCTCCAGCCATGTGGAAGTATATGTCCATTTAAACCTTTTTTTTCTCCCCAGTCTTGGGTATGTCTTTATCAGCAGCATGAAAACAGACTGATACATGTAGCCTCCCCCAGACCACACAGCTAGAAAGGAGTAGCTCTGGGGTTTGAACTCAGATGGCTTAGGTCAGGAGCTGTATTGATAGCTACCTCTGCCTCCTATCTGGGTCTCCATTCCAAAGGGATTACTCAGTATTTCCAGAAAATCTCACATTCCCTTCGTGTCTTTCATAAGGCTTAAAAGGCCTCCATCTATTTAGGATTGGAGTGAGGGGTGAGGGTTTTATTATAAGGGCTCTCGTATGATTATAAGTTAGACCCTTAAGAGAACGCTGGATGGAGCCACTGTGGGGAACTCCCTGGAAACTATTCCCAACCACATGTCTCCATCAGCCATAGCTACGAATGTGAGGAATTGATTTCTAAAGAATTCCAAGACTATTTCCAATAGTCATTACACAGCTGGGCATCAGCCATCCCTTGCTTCTACTCCACTGGTGTCCAAACATTTTCGTTTAAACCTATGGTCCTCGTTCTTCAAAAAAATTTCACATGGACCCTCAATGTATGAAATAGATAAACATGGACGTGAATTTTCCATCAGTGTGACTTACCAGAATTGTTCCACTTCTCTTTCTCAATCATGAAGACACAGCACTCTCCTTTGCACCCTGCCTCCCCTAGATTTTTTTTTTTTTTGAGACAGGATCTTACTCTGTTGCTCAGGCTGGAGTGCAGTGGCATAGTCACAGCTCACTGCAGCCTCAACCTCCTGGACTCAGGTGATCCTCCCGCCTCAGCTTACCAAGTAGCTGAGATTATAGTTGCATGCCACCATGCCCAGCTAATTTTTTTGTAGTTTTTTTTTTTAGAGGTGGGATTTTGCATATTGCTCAGGCTGGTCTTGAACTCCTAAGCTCAAGCAATCCTCCTGCCTTGGCCTCCCAAAGTCCTGGGATTACAGGTGTGAGCCACTGCACGTAGCTGCCCTGGTTCTTTGTGTATTAACTCTAGGTCTGTGGGGAAATCCAGTTGACCTGGGTTTGTGATAGATTGTGGTAAACATGTTCTTCAACAATGCCTGTGTCAATTATGTAGACTGTATGAATTCAAAGCAGGCCTAAAGTAGCAAGAGACAGTGGGAATATCCCAGATAAACCATAGATATTCCAAATAGGAAAAGAGCTCACGTGGGTTCATGGATGAGCTGTTTGTTTCTTAAGAGGCTTCTTGGAATGACATTACCTCAGTGAATCCACAGTCTAAGCACTCGCCTCTATCCTGGCAAGCTTAGAACCTTGAATTTTGTCTATACATTGTGTTGCTTAGTTGGCCTGTTCCTTGAGCCAGGGTCCCTGTTGCCCAGGAAGCATTTGAATCGGCACTATCACCATGTGCTTTTCTGGTTGGTTCTGTGATTCTATGGCTAAGCAGTATGACTTTTTTTTTATTGATTCATTGCATCCTGTTACACAAATATAAAATTTCCTCTATTTTATATTTGTAAAGGAGTGTGAAAGTTTAAAAATTACTCAATTTTGGCTAGGTGTGGTGGCTCACTCCTGCAATCTTAGCACTTTGAAAGGCCAAGGCAGGCGGATCACCTGAGGTCAGGAGTTTGAGACCAGTAGTCAAGTGTTGCCAATTCAGAAGCTTTTCCCTGTCTGTGAAGAATATAGCAAAGTTCTTTTTCAAATGAAGCATATTTTATCTCCTTGCTTTCTAGCATTAAGAAGCCTGACTCTATTTGCTTCTTAGTAGACCTGTCCAGGCAGGCCTAGGCGTGTCTTAACTTGTAATGCATACTTTGTCTTGCTTAAATAAGTCTTTTCTAAGTAACTTCTTTTCTTTGTTCTTTCTTGCCTTTTACTTATTTAAGGAAGTTTTAAAGTATTAGCTAATCAAGTCTAGTTTAGACTGAGAAGTCTGGTTTTAGCCAGTAGATACAAGACATAGCAATAAAGACTTAACTATGTAACAGATAAATATTTCCACCTTTCCTTTGTTCATTGCACTCTCATAGCAAGACTGCTGATGAGTAGTGCCCTTGCTGCAGAAAGTAGAATTGCCTTGCTGAGAAAACTTATAGTCTAAGTGCTAATTCTTAGTGACACCAGAGAATGAGCATTTACTTCCAACAGCCTTGTTGAGAGACAGCATACCACGTTAGTTAAGAACATAGGCATTGGAATTAAACAGAACTGAGTTCAGATCCCTGGCACTGCCACATAGAAGCTATGGAACCCTTGCTAATTTCTTGAAATCTTCTAACCTTATTTTTCCCTTCAATAATAATAATAAAAAGCAACCTTAGGGGTGTTGTGAAGATGAAGTGAGATATACAGGGTGAAAGCCCTTGGTGTTTGGCACAGGGAAGTTGCCTGGTAATTGGTAACTTCTAGCTTCATTATTACATAGTTGGCCGCTCTCTCTTTTTTTTAATCTCTCCCCTGCAATCCAGTTTGTGCTGATTTTCAAGTTTAACTTTCAGGAGCTCATCTTATTTATCTTGATTCCAGATTCTAGGAGGAGGCTCCTCCGTAATCCTGAGAGGCCAAACATGGGGTCTCCAGCACAGCTTTCTGCTCGATATCTCCTCTTTCTTCTGTGCAATGGAGGAAGACATGTGGCAGGAGCACCCAGTGCTAATATGTTTTCATGTCTGTGTCAATGCCGGCCATCCCGCTGGTTTGAACCAGGATAAAAGTGAAGATTTCCTCTGTGAAGACCCAGCTCTTTCTTTGACTCCTTTGTTGAATACATCTTTGCTCTGCTCTCCTCTGCTGCCCAGGTATGTGGAATATAAACAAGTTACACACATGTCACATAAATCCATGCTTGTGGAAAATTCAAATAATCCATAACCATATAAAAATTATTGTCTTCCTTCGCTCTCCCAATGCCCTTCAACCCATTCCATTTACTGATCGTTATTAATATTACTAATACCTAATTAGTATTATTTTGGTGTGTATCATTCTAGACTTTTTCCTATGCATTTATATACTTATTTTTTAAAATGGTGTTGCACTATGCCCATTCTTTGGCAAACTGCATTTTTAAAAAAAATTTTGAGACCAAGTCCCACTCTATCACCCAGGCTGGAGTACAGTGGTGCAATCTTGGCTCACTGCAACCTCCACCTCCCAGGTTCAAGCGATTTTCCTGCCTTAGCCTCCTGAGTAGCTGGGATTACAGGCGCCCACTATCATGCCTTTAATTTTTGTATTTTTAGTAGAGATGGGGTTTCACCATGTTGGCTGGCAAACTGCCTTTTTAACTTCATGTTGCTTGATCTTTCATGTCACTACATAAAACTCATCATATATATATATTTTTGAGACAGGGTCTTATTCTGTTGTTCAGGCTAGAGTGCAGTGGCACAACCACAGCTCACTGTAGCTTTGAGCTCTCCAGGGCTCAACCAGTCCTCCCACCTCAGCCTTACAAATAGCTGGGACTGTGGGCATGCACCATTACACCTGGCTAATTTTTGTTTTTTTTTTAGTGATGAGGTCTCGCCATGTTGGCCAGGGTGGTTTTGAACTCCTGGGCTCAAGAAATTCTCCTGCCTTGGCCTCCCAAAGTGTTGGATTATAGGCATGAACTACTGCTCCTGACCTCGTCACATTCTTTTAAATTTTTGCGTAGTTTTCTGTATATAGATGAGTCAATGTTCACCATAAGAGTATTGATGGATACTTAGCTTTCCAGTTTTTAAATACTAAAAACAAGGTTTCGGTAAATATTTTTGAGATACAAGCGATGTGGCTAACTAATAAATTTGTTAAATATGCCCAGCTCTCCTCCTATAAGCCAGTTTATATTCCTATCCACAGTATGCAAGAAGGCCTATTTCCATCTATACTCACTAGTATTGTATTTTCTTTAGTCTTTTTACTCTTTAATAATTTGATGATAAAACTTTATTTTAATTTGCATTTTGCTGATTTTCTGTGAGATAAAGCATCTTTTCAGTTTTTTCATTGGTTCTTCTGAATACCGTAAGTGTATATATTTTTCTCAATTTTCCATTGAGTTGTTTTTCTTCTTCTATTGCTTTATAGGAGCTCTTTGTGTATTATGGATTTTTAGTTCTTTCTCTGTTCTTTCTTCCAGTCACTGTCTTTTAGTTGCTTTTTTGGTGACTTTTGCTATTTACAGAAGTTTCAAATTTTATCTAGTTTTATGCTTTCTCATTGTAAAATTTACTCTATTTTATATTTGTAAAGGAGTGTGAAAGTTTAAAAATTACTCAATTTTGGCTGGGTGTGGTGGCTCACTCCTGTAATCTTAGCACTTTGAAAGGCCAAGGCAGGCGGATCACCTGAGGTCAGGAGTTTGAGACCAGTTGACTAACATGGTAAAACCCTATCTGTACTAAAAATACAAAAATTAGCCTGGTGTAGTGGCAAGCATCTGTAACCCCAGCTACTCAGGAGGCTGAGGCAGGAGAATTGCTTGAACCCGGGAGGCGGAGGTTGCAGTGAGCTGAGATTGCGCCATTGCACTCCAGTCTGGTTGACAGAGTGAGGCTCTGTCACAAAATAAATAAATAAATAAATAAATAAATCTCCCCTGTGGTAAAACAGGCTAATATTATTTACATGTAACAAATAAGAAAAGTTTAGCACATGAAATTTAAAGGTCTTATTGCAAACTCTAGCTACTTCCAAACCAAGCATTTTTTGAATACTTACTATGTGTCTAATGTGTTAGATAATAAAAATTAACATAAAACATGGTCTCTACCTCCATTTGTATGTGAAGCATAATAGTTACATACACCTTAGAAAATCATATAGGGTATTGGTTAGCTAAGTGCTGAATTTTGTTACAGAAAAAAGTGGTATCAGAATTCAAAAGGAACTAGGTCAAAAGAATATATAGCTAGTACCTGAAAAAGGCTATAATGGGAAACTGAAACTGGAGCTTAAAGCCTGGAATGTATTGAGTTATGCGTTTATAGAACTTGTATTAGCTTTCTATTTCTGTATAATGGACCACCCCAAAACCCATTGTTTAAAAAAACTGCTCATTTAATTTAGCTCATAATATTACAGGTTGACAATTTTGGCTGGGCTCAGCTGGGTGGTTTTTTTAGTGTGGGCCAAGCCTGGTTAATCTTGTCTGAGGTTGCTTGTGTACTTGTAGTTAACTGATAGATTGTATGGGCTGACTGGTTTATCATAGCCACATCTGGGACAGTTGGGATGATTGGGACCTTTTCCCACATTGGCTCTGAATCTCTTTCAGGCTACTCTGGGTTTGTTTCCATGGTGAGCACAGAGTTTCAAGATTTTGAGAATGTTAGAATCTCCTGAAGCCTCAGCTCAGGGTTGATATGCTTCCATTTGTGTGATTCTCTTGGTCAAAGCAAGCCATAAGATCAGTCTAGATTAAAGGGGTGGGAAAATATACTCTACTTCTTGATGGGAGGAGCTTAAATATTATGGCTGTTTTTGCAGTCTACTGCAGAACTCCAGTTCAGATTCGTGTTTGCTTACTGATTTAATGCTTGCATTTATGTTTGATGATCCTGTTCAAAAATATTTTTAACAAGGCCAGGTAAAGATAAATAGTAGGACAGTAGAAGTCTGTATACAAAAACATTTTTCCATGGCAGAATGCATATTGGCTTTTTAGAAAACCTTTCTTTCATCCTGTTTCAAATAGGATGGTTAGGAACATGATATCTGGATTTCCTTGTTTTTTTTTTTTTTTGTTTTTGTTGTTGTTGTTGTTTTTCAGTCTGAGCTCACTGCAACCTCTGCCTCCCAGGCTCAAGTAATCTTCCCACTTCAGCCTTCCAAGTAGCTGGGACTACAGGTGTGTGCCACCACATCCTGCTAAGTTTTGTATTTTTAGTAGAAATGGGGTTTTGCTATGTCACCCAGGCTGGTTTCCAACTCTTGGAAACAATTGATCCACCCACCTTGGTCTACCAAAGTGGTGGGATTACAGGAATAGACCACTGTGCCCAGCCTGATGTCTGGATTTCTAGACTGGTCAGAATGAGTTATGATAATCTTATTCCCCTGTCTCCACCCCCTCATTTTAAATATAATGAAAGGGTGTTGGGATGTGGTTATTCAATTGTGGTAATAAATGCCATGGTCATTAATGCTGAGTATTAGACTAAAATTTATACATGGAGAATTCTTCAATTTAAAAAAGCCAATGTCTAGTCTTGATTTCTTGTGTTAATCTTGGTTTTCAAGTTAGTTGACTTTGCTTACAATTTCTGGTGTAAATGTTAATATAAACTCCTCTTACCTAATTCTGGTCTTGTAGGAACAATCCTAGGAATCCCATCAATTCCTGTTTTTACTATGTGGAGGTAAGGGGAGGTGGCCAATAAGAACTTTGTCTAAGCTCCTCTTCCTTCTAGTAATCATGAGGCTTCTCAGTTCAGACAATAGGTGTGAGGTTTAGTAATAGACTTATAGACATGCTGGTTTATGTTTTCGTTTATAAATTTACGGTATTTTGGCCAAATCTTTAACTCAGAATGAAGCGTGAGTAGTGTCTGGGTGTAACCTAAAATATTTTTATACAAAGATGACACTTTTTTGAAAATGCAATGTTATTTACTATTGTCCTCAGTTCTTTCTTGCTTAATGAACAGAGGCACCCTGAGAGTTCGATATATTTATACATAAAGCCTGATTTCCTCTGATTCTTGTACATGTACAAAATGATGCTAATTAAAAGAAATATGCTGTTCAATAAAGGAACAGTGTATGATGAGGGAGCCGTCCGTGAATGCTGGAGCCAGAATCTTGTTTGAATTAAGAGGATGTCTGCTAAGTTAAGGCACCCCACGGAGATGTATAAGGCCAGAACTTCCAGCAGTCCATACTGTCTTTATTGAGAGACATATTTATATCTTCCAGACTAGTAATTAATCACTCAGTGGGGTTTTCTTGGGGGGAGTTGTTCGCTCACAGAGAATCTTTTTGTACTGCCAGGAACCACAAAGCATGGGCACAATTAAAATGCTGATTCAATTTATTATATTGAAGCATGGAACAGGAATGTTTAAATGATGTTGACAGGGCCAGAATTTCAAACCACCTTTTTAAAAATAGAAAACAAATGCCTATTCCCTTAAATTAAATTATATTAATAACACGTCTCTTATAAGTTACTTGGAAGCAAAATAAAGCTCTTGACATTAATTAAAATTTGAAGATGTATCATTTGTTGTTAATATGCAGTCTTTGTTAGGGGAAATACATTTCAGAGTGATCTATTTGTGAAAATTAAATGGGGAAAATTACCTATTGAACACATCAGTTAATAAGGCTACTTTTCTCAGAAATGTAGATTCTTAAGTAACTAAAATGTTTTTATACTGCAATAATGGTTTCTATTTTTGATCCTCTCAAAAATTGTCTCTGTTACTTGAATTTTGATATTTCCACACAGAATTCCATTGTCAGGGGACTTACAAGCTCTTAAAACCAGGAAGGCCTTCATATATTTTGGAGTGTTGGATAACATACATTTACAATGAAAATTTCATCTGAAATTGATGTGGTTAGGCACATGGACCTCCTCCAAATACCTCGGCAGGACCAGGAGCCAAAGGGCCCCATTAGCAGCCTTTAACTAGCTCTCCTCTAATGAATGTGATGTTCTGTGTTTTAAAATTACACTTTACTGGTTTCACACAAACTAGGAAATTCCATGAGATAATGGGATAGCTATTGCCTTGCTGTACCCCAGCGAATGGAGGTAATAGAGTCACCTCTGTTGAGGATGTCATATGCAAATACTTTTCTGAAAAGCTATACATCTCCAGGGTCATGGAGGAAAGGCTGTTTTTCACCCTGGTTTAGGTTTCATTTTCTTTTGGTGATGGCACAAATGCATTTGACTTGGGTTTTCAAAGTTGATATCTAACAGAACTCTTAGACAATGTTAAAAGAATGTGTTCTTCAGTGAATGCGATAAAAAAAAACCCATCAGTGATGCATGTTGTCCATCACCCACTTCTTACCATCTTTGTGGAGCTTGATAGTCTAACTGTGGCATGGAGACTAACTAGCCTCTGTTGGTCTTGAGAATTCGGAGATAGAAGCACAAATGGCATGGAAGAATGGAGTCGTTTGTCTACGTGTGTCTCCCCACTGCTTAAAATGAAAGCAATCATAGTGAAGTCAATATTTATTTTTATGAACATTTATGTGGTATGAGTTTTCTTTTGGGAAATGTCCCTGTTTTTGTAGAAAAATTCTTATGACTTAGGTAATAAATAATAATGAACGATTGTTGATGTTATAAGAATTGTTTTTCTCTCCTCCCTTTCTTCATTCCCCTGCATCCATTTAATCACCAATTCCTGTGGATTCTACTCTTTGATATCTTAATGTTACACTTCCCTTACCCCTTCCTGACCCCAAGGGCTCCCAAACTCCTATCACTGCAAACACTGATTTATTCAAATGCTCTGTTAGAGGGCATGAATCACATCTGATTTGAGATGGCCAGTGTCTGGCTATAGTATGTGATCAGTATATATTCAATGTATTAATGAATCATTAATTCATTCATTCTCAATGGGACAGAGGGATGGGTGTGTGTGTCATTCTTCCCCACCCTAGGATTTGGCAGCATCTATAGACACTTTTGGCTCTTACAACTGAACTGGGGAGAGAGTGCATGTGTGTGTGTGCGTGTGTGTGTGCATGTGTGTGCATGAGTGTGCATGCATGCTACTGGCGTTGTGGTCAGAGGCTGGACCTGCTACTAAGCATCACAGTGCACAGAATCACAACGAAGAATTACCTGCTCGCAAACACCAACAGTGCCAAGTTTGGGGAACTCTTTTATCTCTTTTGAGTAGATAAACAGGTAGCAGAAGTTTCTTTACTCGAAATATGAGAAAACACACGAGGAGAGATTAAATGCCTTAATCCAAGTCCATTAAGCCTAAGGTAGTCACAGAACCAGGAATTCAACCCTATGCCCCTGCTTCCAAATCTAGATAATAACTAGACTATTTCAATCAGTAAGATGATTCTTGTGACTTAAAAATAGTATCGGAACAATTGCCTTATATTTGAGCCTTAGAAGTCTGTTCACATTCTACTCAAAAGTAATATACAGGAATTAAGGCAGAAAATATTTTGTATGCTCATTTGAAAGACATCTCCGAGAGAGATTCCTTTAGATCTTGTATAAACAATTTGAATCTGCTAGGCTTACATTTTTCCACAGAGAGTAAATTTCTTTAGTGAAGTAAGTTAATTCATCCATGATCACATTGACACAGTTCTGAAAGATTAACATTATTAAATATTTTTGTATTATTAAAATTGAAGGCTGAAATGTCTGAATTGACCATTAGGTATTTGGGCGAATGCCTAATTAATTTTTAACGCAGTACTTATTTACATTCTGGGAACAGTACATGGAGCGCAGCTGCTTCAAGTGCATAAATCTGTTTAGCACCTGAGTTATAGACTTGAAAAAAAACTATTGTGTGTCTGTGCCTAGACCACTGTATATTGTCGGGCCATTGCCTTTCTAGAAACAGCAGTAGAGATGGATGAGGGAAGATGCAGATTTGGGTAATTAAATCAGTCGAGGGGAAAAAATAGTTGATTTAAACAAAAAAGAGAGATCTGGTGTACAAGAATGTTTCCAATATACAAGACCCTGCGGGAGAAACAAAGATATTCAAGACATACTCTCTTTTCTTAAGGAGTGTTTACATGGTAGGTGACAGGTACGTACATATCTAAACTAATCATTGAAATAAGGCAGCTTGAGGGCTGAGTGAATGTCAGTAGTAGGGAACACAAAAGGGGAAAAGTATTTTATATTGGTAAGTTTTGGGCAGGAATTAGCTGACAGAAGATTCAAAATACACATTTAATCCAAATTGGAAAATATAAGTCATGAGCCTTGGTTGAAAAATATTTCATAATAAATTATTCTAGATAAGGTATTTCTTTAAAATTTTTGTTTTATTGATATATCATATTTGTACATATTTATGGGTTACTTGTGACTTTTTTTTTTTTTTACCTGTATAGTAATGATCAAGTCAGGACATTTAGAATGGACATCATCATAAGCATTTAACATTTGTATGTTAAGCACTATTTCTTATTTTTTAAATAAAGAAATATAACTCTTTTCTGTCCACATCTTCTTTGTGATATTTGGATGCTATTCAAAAAGTAAACATCTTTTTGGAAAGATTTTAATTACTCTTTTTTTTTTTTTTGAGATGGAGTCTTGCTCTTTTGCTGGGCTGGAGTGCAGTGGCATGATCTCGGCTCACTGCAACCTTCGCCTCCCGTGTTCACGCAATTCTCTTGCCTCAGCCTCCCGAGTAGCTGGGATTACAGGTGTGTGCCACTACACCCAGCTAATTTTTTTGTATTTATTTAATTTATTTATTTATTAGACGGAGTCTTGCTCTGTCGCCAGGCTGGAGTGCAGTGGTGCAACCTTGGCTCACTGCAACTTCTGCCTCCTGGGTTCAAGTGATTCTTCCACCTCAGCCTCCCGAGTAGCTGGGACTACAGGTTCGCACCACCATGCCCAGCTATTTTTTTAAATAATCCCGGCACTTTGGGAGGCCGAGGCCAGAGGATTTTTTGAGTCCAGGAGTTTGAGACCAGCCTGGGGAATGTAGTGAGACCCCATCTCTATAAAAACATAATAATGAGAGGTATAATTATTATAAAGAGGAAGAGGGATTCAGTCTGTGGCCCCTAAAATAAGAAGAATAGATGAGTGGAAGATTTCAGGGATGCAGATTCCAGTTGGATGGAAAGAAAAACAGCATTCTAGTAGAGCTTTCTAAAAATGAAATGGGCAGACCCAGGAGAGGACTTTCCAATCTTTGGCGTGGTTGTATGTAATTCAGATCTGTCACTCCCAAATCAGGTACACTTCAGAAAATCTGGGTGGGAGGCTTGCTAAAAATACTCCAGTAGGCCGGGTGTGGTGGCTCACGCCTGTAATCCCAACACTTTGAGAGGCCGAGGTGAGTGGATCACCAGAGGTCAGGAGTTAGAGACCAGCCTGGCCAACATGGTGAAACCCTGTCTCTACTAAAAATACAAAAATTAGCCAGGCATGGTGGTGGGTGCCTGTAATCCCAGCTACTTGGGAGACTAAGACAGGAGAATTGCTTGAACCCAGGAGGCGGAGGTTGCAGTGAGCCAAGATTGTGCCACTGTACTCCAGCCTGGAGAACAAAGAGCAAAACTCCTTCTTTAAAAAAAAAAATCCAGTGGTTCTGACTTAGCAGGTCTGGTTGTGGCTCAGAGTCTGTTGTTGTTTTTTTTTTTTTATCAGCGCCTGGGTTCTGGGTTATTCTGAGGCAGCTGGTCCATGAACCAGTATTTGGAAATCACTGGTCCATATGACCACCTGATAAGAACATTATGAGGGGAAGGGAGGCGTTGGGCAGAAGATTGGGGAAATATTCAATTTCATTTCATTAAGTATATTCTTAGAATGTTTTTGGAACATGTGATGCCTACTATCTCTTCCCAAACATTTTATTAGGAATGTTTTCAAACACACAAAAAGTTTAAAAATTTTTACGGTGAACACCCATATACCTACCACCTAGATTCTCTTATTAACATTGTACTATACTTGATTTGTCACATTTATATTGAGATGAGGTTTATGTACAATGAAATGTACTAACTTAAGCATAGCATTTCTGTGATTAGGAAGGATCAAAATGTGCATTGGAGCCAAGGGGTGTGGGTGGGTGTTGATGAGTAAGTAACAAGATCAATAACTGGAAAGTTGAGAGAGGTGAGAGGATATGCAGGGTATGAATCAAATTGGGCTACTGAGGAGGACATTTGAGATAGAGAGAGTCTATGCTTATTATTATGAATTCTGTATTTGTGAAATTGCCTATTTGCAAAAATTTCCTTTTTGCAACCACATCAAAGATTGGAAAGTCCTCTCCTGGGTTGGCCCATTGCATTTTTGGAAAGTTCTGTTAGAATGTTGTTTTTTTCCCCATCCAACTAGAATCTGCATCCCTGAGATCCCCCAAATCAATATTCATGGTGCCTTTGTAGTCATTTGTGGACATGCGCAGAGTGATGAAAAATTTGTTGATAAAAATACAGATTCTGAGCCCCATCCAGATCTACTAAGTCAGAAACACTGGAGTATTTTTATCTAGGCTCCCACCCAGGTTTTCTGATGTGTACCCAATTTGGGAGTGACAGATCTGAATGCCATACAACTGTGCCAAAGATTGGAGAGTCCTCTCCTTGGTCTGCCCATTTCATTTTTAGAAAGCTCTATTAGAATGTTTTCCCTCCCATCCCTGAGAACTCCCAAATCAGTACTAATGGTGCCTTTGCAGTTTCGTTTGTGGACAAGTGTAGCGTGATGAAGAATTTGAGTTATCTGACATGTGTGTTCCCAGATGACATTGAACAGGGTAATGCTCTGTCTTCTTGTTTCAGCTCTTGTCAATGAGTGTTTTTAAATTTGTAGTTTGCTTAGTGCCATATTTTCCACATTTTTGTGCTATTTGTTAGTGATTTTGCTGTTTAAAATGCCTCCTTCCTCAGAAGCTTGGTGTTGAAGTTTTGTCCGTTATTCCTAAGCAGAAGGCTGTGAAGTGCTTTACAGAGAAAACATGTGTGTTAGATAGGCTTCGTTCAGGTTGCAGTTAAAGTGCTTTAGTTGTGAGTTCAGTGTTAATGAATCAGCAATATATTAAATAAGGTGTCTTTAAACAAACACATAAAACAAGGTTACGTCTTGATTGATGGAAATGCTGTGATCGAGGTTTGCAGGAACCCAACTCTGTGTTTCTCCTAGGATCCATGGTTCCCTAATTCAGTGTTTCAGTTATTTTCAGTAGAACGTAACTACCAAGAATAGATTGTACACCATGGGTGGATCAAAGCAATTGTTTGGACACTTCAGTGTTTCTCATCTTCGAAGCTCCAATACTTGGAATTTTCTTAGGTGCAAACTTATTTTCAAGAGCAGGCCAGCAAATCCTAGGCTTTAGAGTGTGACGTTTTTGTGGAATAATTATTCTGCTTGTATGGGAAGTTGGCAAGCTAAACATTCCATTTATTTAAACATTCTGCTAAACTAATAATTTTGGGATTATGTTCTTTGATTTCATAGGTATTTGTTTTGTGAAAATGTACTTCATTTCCCTTAAATATAATCCCAGTAGAAGAATGGTTTGCATATCCAATCATATCACCTTTTTACTGTGCGTTATATAGAGATTTGTTTGTTTTCATACCTTTGAAGATTTTTTTCTTGTCCAGAGCCTGACTCTCTGGGCTGGAATTAGAACTGGGTATGCAGCTTATAAGAAGGGGATAAATGATAGTTGTGGAACCAGAGAGGTAAGTATGTCAGGGAACCTCAGACCTGGCCCCACCTACAGGTGTGTGAGGCCTGAAAGGAGAAGCTGAGCACAGTGGGGGACAAGCAGCTGAGAGTATGGATGAAGGTCAAGATCAAGTTTAGCAATGGACTCCACATGTTGAGACATTGATTACCACCTGCAGAGGTCTGTCCTACAGACCTTGACTCAAGGACGGATGAATAAATGCACTCCCACACCTATATCAGTGATTCAAGTGGGCTAGGGATGGTCGCCGGCTGTTTTCAGAGGGTGAAATGCAGGCAGTCGACCAAGACTCCCTCTCCATCGTCACATTTGTTCAGTATGAATTTGATAACAGAGGTTCTAAGTCAACATGCTTGTGGATAATTAACATGGTTAAAAGAGTGGTTTTATGAATGATAAAAGCTGTAGGTTCCGGAGTCCAGAGTAAATACCATTAATGGGTAATTCCCCTTTGACCTCCCCCTGAGAGGGCCATACAGCAAAAAGTTCACATGAGTAAACAGAGTAGAGACAAAGTGATGTGGGGTAAACAGATTAAACTGGGAAAGCCTTTATCGTCCCTATCTTTTCCCTAACGTGATGGACTGGCTGCCTTCAGCCTGTCCCATTAAAACCTTTCAGCCTTCCAAAAGGTTTGAGACTAATCTATAACTTTATTTCCCTAATATTTTGCCAGCCACCCTGAGTGAATCTCAACAACATCTTTTACTGTGGGCTCCCTCTTCTTGGGCCTGGGACCTAAACATAGCAGGTCAGAGCTGGACTTTCCTAGATATTTTTATCATTTTGATATTAGTAACCAAATATTTTATTATGCATCTGTTGTGTATGAGATATAAAATACAGACATTACAGACCTTACTTTGAAGGATGGACAATCTGTTTGTGGAGGAAAAGACAAATTATACATAGAAAATTGTAGATAACACAATAATAGGTGGACGAATATGCTATTTTAAACCAAGGTCCCCAGGTTTCTGGGTATGCACCCTGAAAAAGCACCCACTTGTAACGGTTGCATCTTGAGTGGTTTCAAAAAGTTCCAGAGTAAAGCTCAGCCCTAGATAAACAAAAACTGGTTGGATCCAGAGATGCTTGAGTTGGAGATGAGTCTTGGTGAACTTTCCTCATTACCATATTAAAAACCCCATGCAGGGAGGAGCTTATCTTCAATTTCCTATACATATGACATATGGAGAAGCACAATCAGCTACTTCACCTGCTCTGCCTTTACTCTACCTCTGCATACAGTGGCTCAGCTAACCAGCCTAATGAAAGCTGTTTTCACCATTGTTTGGGAGGTACTGCTTTGGGAAACTACCCCAGCTGTCCTCCTTACTTGTTGCAGGTAATAAAATCCCCTTGTTAAATCCTCCTTGGCTGTGGTCTTTGGAGTGTCACCCAGCAAGTGATAAAACCCACCCACTGTGTGGGTAACAATATTATCTAAAATTCAATATGTAAATGCTGGAGAAAGGAAATATCAAAGTAGGGAGACTCCATAATCTCATCTTGCTAAATGTAGAGCCAGTTTCACAAAGAGAATATAAGCTCTAAAAGTTTCATAAAGTTAATCTAAAAATACTTTCCTTTTTTTATTTTTTGAGATGTAGTCTTGCTTTGTTGTTCAGGCTAGAGTGCAGTGGTGTGATCTTGGCTTACTACAACCTCTGACTCCTGGGTTCAAGTGATTCTCCCACCTCTGCCTCCCAAGTACCTGGGATTATAGGCACCCACCACCATGCCCAGCTACTTTTTGTATTTTATTTTATTTTATTTTTTTTTAGTAGAGTTGGGGTTTCACCATGTTGGTCAGGCTGGTCTCAAACCCCTGACCTCAGGTGATCTGCCTGCCTTGGCCTCCCAAAGTGTTGGGATTACAGGCGTGAGCCAATGCGCCCAGCGAAATACCTTTATATCTTAAGACTTTGTATGTCCCGTAAGAAAAAATTGACTGATCCTGTGCAAAAAAAAATCATGTAAAAAGTAAATCTGCTCCCAAGTCAGAAGTGCTTATTGAATACCCACGCTTTGTCAAGTAATGTAGAGGAGGATAAAGGTAACATTAATATAATATTAAGACTAGGTCTCTTTCCTTAATGTCTACACTCAAATAAGGGAGACAAAATTATGAGGAAACATCAAACATAAAATTTAAGTTGCCCAATATGAGGGTTACAATTTTATGGTTTTAAATGAAATAAGTGATGTTACTTTAAATTCTTTCTTCCTCTAAATGCAATGTCTCTTTTTTTTTCTCTGCCTGTCTTAAATATTTTTTTTCAGCAGTTTGACTATGCAATGTATTGGTGTTTTTAATTTTTGCTTTCCTTTAAAAAAAATCTTGCTTATGATTCTCTGGGATTCTTGGATCTGTGGTTTGTTGTTTTTCATTAACTTTGGAAAATTCTTGTCCATTATCTCTACATATTTCTGTTGTTCTCTCTCCTTCTTGAACTTCAGTTACACATATGTTAGGCCATTTGATTTGCCCCATAACTCTACTTTTTAAAAAAAATTTCTTATTTTTATTATTTTTTCTTTATGTGTTTTAGTTTGAAACTTTCTGTTAATCTATCTTTACATTCATTGTGTCCTGTCTGCTAATAGCCTATCAAATGAATTTTTCATCTCTAGTAATGTTTTCATTTCTAACATTTCCATTGGACTCTTTTTATACTTTCCATCTCTCTGCTTAAATTTCCTATCTGTTCATGTATGTTGTCTTTTTCACTAGGTCATTTAACATAGTAATCATGTTTATTTTAAAGTCTCTGTTCAATAGTTCCAGCATCAAGGTCATCTCTGTGCTTGTTCCCGTTGGTCGATCATTTTACAATAACATGTTTTGTTTTGCTTTTTTGTGTGTCCTGTACTTTTCTGTTGAATGCTGGACATTGTATGGAGAAGAACCGAAGAGACTGAGTTGAATAGTATTTTTGCCTGGTATGGGCTTGCTGCTTTCATGTAAACAGTGTGGAGTTGGAATCCATGTACTCAAGGAATGAGTTGGGTTTGCATTTTTTTTTGTTGCTATGGTTACCTTCAATTCATCACAGGCTTCAAATCCCTCGGTGATGGCTGCCATTCCTTTGAGCTTAGAGTGGGATCTGGAGGACTGGATGACTTTTCTCAGTGTTCCCAGTCTACCCTGCTTGCCTGAAACAAAGAGGGTCTCTCTTCAAATTCTTGCCCTTCCCTGTGTTAAACTGCCATTGCTTGTTAATTTTTTATTGGGCTTGGGTGGGGGCAGAGGGGACTCCCTCTTGTAATGGTCCAGCCTCAGTCTTAGGCCGGCCCGGTATGCCTGGTCCTTGGAACTGGGGTTTTCTCAGAATTCCTGCTTCTCCTCTCTCTGTCAGCTGGATTCTGCCTTGTATCTGTGGTTGGTCTTAGGTGAGAGAGAATTTTTTGTCTCTCTCCTAGCAGTAGCTGACCTGTGTCTGGCATTATTGCAGAGTCCTGGGCCCAAGATTTCCTGCACAACTCCAGAGACAAAGGTGTCTGCTTGAAAGGGTCTTCATCAGTGCCTGTCTCCATCAGCAGCATACGTGTGCCTGAAGGATGGCTCTCTCAGATTTCCTGCTCTGGTCCCTGTCTTTGTCCTCAGTATGCACACCCAGGGGAGGCTCATGAAACTGAGATTGAAACTGATATTGTGAGTGAAACTTCCCCTGTGTCTGGAGCTCCTAGCTGTTCCAAATTTACACACCAGCGCATACTTGCCCTTTAAGAATTCATTAAAATGTTGACTGATTTTTTTCTTACCTACTTGAATGGTGACCACCTTTGTCTCCCTTGCTCTGCAAAAAGCTAGCTAGCTGTGTGTCCAGTCTCCCTTTGGAAAGCTTGTACCTCTTTGGAATTCAGGTTACTTGGCTGTGTTATGACTTCAGTCCTCTGATGGGCTCAAGAATAGTTACAGTTTTGTAGATTGTCTGACTCTTTTGTGGTTGCCAGAGTGGGAGCAATATTCTTTTTATGGCATTCATCATCCTATGTAGCAATGGAACTCTGAGTTTTTTAGTTAATGTATGTGTGTTTGTATTACCAAGCTAATCAAAATGAAATCTTGGGATCAACTAGAAAGCATTAAAAAAAACTTGGAGGAGAAACATAACCATTCTTTTCTCCTTAGTATCTGTAAGGTAGTTGAAATAGTTGAACCAATATTAAGTGTTAACTTTTAACTTCTCTGGAGTTATTTCTGAATCCAGAGTCCTAATATCTTAAAATTCAAACCCACCCCATCCTTCTTCCTTCCTCTCTCCTCTAAAGGAATCAAATTGGAGGACTGAGGCTGAATGTCTCTCATTGCAAATTGGGCAAAGGCTCTAGAAGCTGGATAAGCATTGTAGAGGTTGAGGGGGGCTCTAGCAGCAACTATAGCAGCAGCTGTGTGTGTGTGGGAAGAGGCTATCTGGAATTAAGGAACAAAGCAAGAGAAAAGGAGGAGGGACTATTTAAAAAGTAGTGCCTGCACCTTTACAGATCAAAGTCAGGTTAGATCTTTATCAGGATCCTATTTTTGTGTGTGTTTTTTTGACTTTTTTTTTTTTAATCTTACCTTAGGTTCTGGAGTACATGTGCAGATCATGCAGGATTCTTGCATAGGTACATACGAGGCAATGCGGTTTGCTCCCCCGTCACCTATATTTGGCATTTCTCCCCATGTTATCCCTCCCCAACCCCTGCTGTCCCTCCCCTAGTCCCCGTCAACAGACCCCAGTGTGTGATGCTCCCCTCCCTGTGTCCATGTGTTCTCATTGTTCAATGCTGCCCATGAGTGAGAACATGTGGTGTTTGACCTTCTGTTCTTGTGTCAGTTTGCTGAGAATGATGGTTTCCAGATTCATCATGTCCCTACAAAGTAAACGAACTCATTGTTCTTTATGGCTGCATAGTATTCCATGGTGTATATGTGCCACATTTTCCTTGTCCAGTCTATCATCAATGGGCATTTGGGTTGGTTCCAGGTCTTTGCTATTGTAAACAGTGCCACAGTGAATATACGTGTAGTGTGCATGTGTCTTTATAATAGAACAATTTATAATCTTTTGGATATATTCCCGGTAGTGGGATTGCTGGGTCAAATGGAATTTCTATTTCTAGGTCTTTGAGGAATCCCCACACTGTCTTCCATAATGGTTGAACTAATTTACACTCCCACCAACAGTGTAAAAGTGTTCCTATTTCTCCACATCCTCTCCAGCATCTGTTGTCTCCAAATTTTTTAATGATTGCC
>CAUYQU010083179.1:0-29930 GCA_963574635.1 Cheracebus regulus
GTTAAACACAATTATTGGCATAAAAGAGGTTTTTAATACCCATTTTTAGACTGTATTCTAGCCTGGGCAATAAAACAAGAATCCCATTCTCTCTCCCTCTTTCTCTTCCTCTTTCTTTCTCTCTTTCATTCTAAAAAAAAAAATACAAAAATTAGCTGGGTGTGATGGTGCATGCCTACAATCCCAGCTGCTCGACAGGCTGAGGCACAAGAATTACTTGAACCCAGGAGGTGAAGGTTGCAGTGACTGGGTGACAGAGCAAGACTCTGTCTCAAAAAGAAAAAGTTGTAATTATTGTTAATACCAATGTCTCACTACATTTCACCACTGATTGTAACACAGCAGTACTACCATGTTTTATTATTCTAAAATGCACACTTTGGGCCAGGCATGCTGGCTCATGCTGGTAATCCCAGCACTTTGGGAGGTCGAGGCGGGAGGATCACTTGAGGTCAGGAGTTGGAGACCAGCCTGGCCAACATAGCGAAACCCTGCCTCTACTAAAAATACAAAGATCAGCTGGGCGTGGTGGTGTGCGCCTATAATCCCAGCTACACAAGAGGCTGAGGCAGGAGAATGGCTTGATCCTGGGAGGCGGAGGTTGCAATGAGCAGAGATCGTGCCACTGTACTCCAGCCTGGGTGACAGAGCAAGACTCAGTCTCATAAATAAATCAATCACACTTTGACACTTTCACATTTTGAATCTCTGAACGCGGGATGCGTCTTGCAATCATGGTTAGCATGTGGACATCAGATACAGCTGTCACATATATATAAACCTTGGGGAGGCTAGGTGATTTGTGAGGAAAGCCTGGAGACAGTAGGAAAGAGCACTTAGAAGAAATGGTGCATCACTTACACACTGTTGATGGCTTGGAGGGCGATACTGATGGCAGCTGGGGTACCCTGGAGCAGCCATCATGCCAGACACTGCAGGGAGGGTACGGGGAGGAGGAGGTCGGCCCCCCCCAACCTCCACCACCACTGCAGCCCACTGCCCTCGTGCGCGATGGGGCCAGGCCAGGTCACCCGGTGGTCGGGGAGCAGCGCCTTCTGGCAGAGAGGGAGCTGGGTCTGGGCAGTGCTGTGCTTGAGCAAGTGTACAGGGGCTGGGCAGGGAGCACAGACCTAGGGCACCGCTTTAGGGACCCAGGGCTGGAAGTGGGAGGGGCGCTGAGTCCCTGGGGTCTGCCGTGCATCAGGGTGCCCACGGAGCCTGACACTCTTGTTGGCCAGGCTGCCCCTGAGCACTGGGCAACATGGAGGAGCTTATGGCCATGTCATCTCTGCCCTGGATGCTCACCTGGGGCCCAGCAAGGATGCTGGGGAGGGTCCCCCAGGCTGTAAGGGGAGGCGGCTGGGGCTGCATGCTCCACAGAGCCGGCAGGACCGGGAGCAGGCAGCAGCCCAGCCCTCCCAAGTGCAGCTGCTGCTGCCCAAACTGGGTTTGTGGACCCAGGCCTCTGTGTGCTCTTGGGGGCCTGGGAAGGCCCCGCACTGCCCTTGCAGGCTGGGAAGTGCTTCCTTCCACTGCCTGGCCTCTCCCCACTGCTGGTACCTGCTCCAGTCCCAGAGTGGGGTTGGGGTTGAGCCCCCACAGGTGTGTGCATGCTTGGGGCCTGCTGCCTTGGTCCCCTCTGGACTTTGGATGAGGGGTGTAGGAGCGAGGGGCTGAGGGTGGCTCAGTGCTGGCCTGCAGGTGCCCATTGGCACAAGCAGCCTGGGTGCCATGGTCAGTGCAGCAGGCAGATGGGCTCCTGGGTGGAGCGGGGCAGGTCCCCAGTGAGGCTCCACTTTCAGGCCTGGGAGGGTCTGAAGGCTGGGAACTGGGCTGCCAATCTCACAGACCAGATTAGGTAGTTGTGATGTCTTTTCCAGCCCATCTGTGGCTGCCCATGGACCAATTGTTGCTCACTTCCTCCCCTCTGAGGCCCATGAAAACCCCAGGCTCAGCCAGAGCAGAGCAGAGGACACAGGGGTGACTGGACTACCAGCGGGAGAGAGGAGCTATCCTCTCCGCTAGGGGTGGAACACCCCTCCAAACACTGGCTACAGAGCAGGGTCTTCTCTGAGTTGTTCTCTCGCTCACCCTCCACTTGTCTGACTACATCATTCTTCTTGCTTACAGGACAAGAATGTAGGACTGCAGGACAAGAACTCAGGACTCACAATGGTGAGGCTGAAAGAGCTGCTGCAACACAAACAGGGCTGAAACATGCCCCTTGCTTCCCACGTTACAGGCAAAGAGCTGTGACCCTTTGGCGAGTCCAGACCTGGGAGCTCCCGGAGCCAAGGCTGTGACTCCCTCTTTGGGGCCCTGTGGTTCCTGGCGTCTCCAAACTTCCAGGTGCTGCCACATTTCCTGGTGCCAGCTCGGGAAGCTGCTTGCAGTGCACCTGGTCCAGCTGCAGCCTTGCAGAGAGCTGGCACTTATGCCAGCGCCTGGAGCTGTCTACCCCATGGCAGCTTGTATCTGACTGCACCGTGACTGGAACCCATGCTTGCCCAGCTCGCTCAGCTCACTCACACACCCCTCACCGCTGCACGCCTGACTCCATCTCTCTTGGAGGTGTGGGCTCCAGGCTGGTAGTGTGAGCTGAGTGCAACCTGCCAGGCTGAGTGGGTGGAACGAGCCCAGCAGCCCAAGCAAAACTTGGGCAAAGGCACCATTGGCCACAGGTTTCTCAGAAAAGTGCCCATAACAATACTATGTGGAAAATATGATCACTAGTGGTGCCAAATCATAAAGTTATTCAGTTTGCATGCATCAAAGTACAGAGAAAGAAAAAAACGTTTTTTAATTTAAACTGATTCAAAAAAGTTGCACCCTTCTGAGGTGAATTTATTCTGTTTACATTTTCCCTTTTATATATGTATAAAAGTGATATTATTAAATAACAACTTGTAAAGTTTTTTCTTCTTTTTTTTTTTTTCTTTTTTTTTGAGACAAAGTCTCACTCTGTCACCCAGGCTGGAGTGCAGTGGTGTGATCTCGGCTCACTGCAACCTTCAACTCCCTTGTTCAAGCAATTCTCCTGCCTCAGCCTCCCGAGTAGCTGGAATTACAGGCGCCTACCACTGCGCCCAGCTAATTTTTGTAGTCTTAGTAGAGATTTGGGGTTTCGCCATGTTGGCTAGAATGGTCTTGATCTCCTGATCTCATGATCCGCCCGCCTTTGCCTCCCAAAGTGTTGGGATTACAAGCGTAAGCCACTGCGCCCAACCAAGTCAGAGCTTTTTGATATATATCTTTCTTATCTAAAGAAATATAGTATCCATCTTTTTAGATAAGAAAACCTTATGCAATAGTTTAATTGACAATGTTTCTTTTTATAATGGTAAGTAAAATAACGGCGCCTTGCTATTCTTTCCGGAGTCCTAATCAGTTGACACACATTCTCTCACTTAATCCTCTCAACAGCCCTATAATGCATGTGTTGTGATTGATCATTCATACTTTGATCATGAATAAACTGGGACTCAGAGAAGTGGAGTAACTTGCCCAAAGTCAACATCTGGTAAGCAGAGCTGGGACTCAAACCCAGTTTATGTGAACTTCAGAGCCTCGGTGCCCAAGACTTTCATCCTGGTTCAGACCTAGAGTCAAAACCTGTATCCTTTTCTCCAGGCAGTGGCAATCTAGGGCATGAACAGTAATGACAAAAGACAGCTGGGACAATAATCAGCAAGGCATGGACCGGCCTTTCCTCACCACTGCCTCCCTCATTTCTCAGCACCACCAGGCTCGGCCCCACCCAGCTCACCCACCCAGCCCAGTGAGAGAATGCAGCCAGAGCTGTGGTAAACATGGAATGCCACCTTTGAGAGAGGTGAGCGTCCTGAGCTTCCCTAAGGCAATATAGTTCATGTACTATGACAGCTGAGAGGGGCTTAAAAGGATGGAGAGGTTTTATAAACTGTGGGTAAAAATTCCCATGTGTTCCCAGGACGAACCACACCTTTGGAATTTTTCATGTATCCTTTTAGAGAATATAGTTCTGTCCCTGCAGATTCCAGCAAATTGTGGAGCAAAACACAGTCATTTTAACCAAACATCCAAAGGCAAAGTATTCAACAGCATCATCAGTGTGCAAATATCATAGTTGAATGAAATTAGGGAGCCCAGCAGATGTGTCCTATTAGCATCATCAAGACTTAACTCCTGCTGCTCCTCTCCAGCAGTGTAAGCCTTCTGCAGTGTCCCTGCACATGGGTAAGTGGGTAAAGCTTGACTGATTGGCAGGGGGCGGGGAAATGGTGAACATCACCCTGGGATTCAACAGACCTGTGTTCAGGTGTTAAAACGTGTGTGACCTTGCGTAAGCCATGTGATTGTCTATGCCTCAGTTCCCCTTCCTTTAAAATGTGTGCCTTGTGTTTCTGAAACTAAATGGGAGCTCTCCTTCACTCTCTCCCCTAACCCTGTGAAATCTGGTTTTCATTCTCATCATCTTTCAGGGCCTCTGAGCAAGTTTCTATGCCCCGTTTCTCTCAACGAAGATAACTACTCCCACCTGCCTTTGTAATTTGTTCCCGGGACAAGGAAGGCCTCTTGCTGAGGTTGGCCTGCTCTGCATATGTTGGATAAACGCTTGAAATACGACCTTGTCACCATCTCCCACCCTTCCCAGGAATTCAGGGCTGAATGGACGCTGCCTGCATTTTGGGGAGCAGGAGCTTTGCCATTTGCTTTACTGCTCACCCGCTCCGATGAACAGGGAGCCTGAGTTTCACAGTCCTGGATTCGTTCCTGCCCCGCTCTCCCACCCAGCTCACGGACGTCAGCAAGTCCATCCACTCGTCACACAGAGACCAGAAAAGGGAAGGGATTTTCTCAGTGTCTCAGGCAACTGATGGCCAAGCTGAGGTACGAGTCTTGGTGGTCTGGTTCCAATTCAAGTTGGAGTGAGAGAGTGAGAAGATCATGAGCTGTGGCCTCAAGCCCACCAGGACTGAACCCCAGCATTGCCTCTGGCTTATTTGTGTCTCTTCTGCTTTCTCGTTCTTAAAATGGAAATAAATCATCATCGCCATCTTGTCAGACAGGGTAATGTACATGAAGCTCATACAGCCTTGGGATTAAAACCAGTGAAGACTCGAATGACTGTACCTGAGGATTTAAAATAAACAGGGTGTGTTACTGCCTGGCACAAAAATTTGTGCTAAGGTAACATACCAGGCAGGACAGTATTTCCCTTTGAGGGACCGTGAAATCTTCCCATCATTTAAGCTTATGAAATGATGTGGAGCCTTACTTTTTTTTTTTTTTTTTTGAGACAGAGACTTGCCCTGTTGCTAGGCTGGAGTGCAATGGCACGATCTCGGCTCACTGCAACCTTCACTTCCCGGGTTCAAGCAATTCTCCTGCCTCAGCCTCCCAAGCAGCTGGGACTACAGGTGCATGCCACCACGCCCGGCTAATGTTTTTGTATTTTTAGTAGAGACGGAGTTTCACCATGTTGGCCAGGATGGTCTCAAATCTCTTGACCTTGTGATCCGCCCACCTCGGCCTCTCAAAGTGCTGGGATTACAGGTGTGAGTCACTGCGCCCCGCCCCCTCACTTCTTAAAGGGGAAAAATGCAAATCAAAACTACCCTGGGTATCATATGGAATTATACCTTGATAAAGCTGATTTTCAAAACATTACCCTGAGAATTGTAAAGATAAACAATCCTGATAACAAGATGGGCACTGTGGTTCATGCCTGTAGTTCCAGCTACTTGAGAGGCTGAGGTGGGAGGACTGCTGGAGCTCAGGAGTTTGAGGCCAGCCTCGGCAGCATAGCCAGACCCTCTTTAAAAAATAAAATCCTGGTTTTTCTTTCCAAAATGGCAGCCTCCAGCCACGCACAAGTGTTAGATCTATACCAGGCTATGCTGAGAGAGAGCAAGCGTTTCAGCACCTACAATTACAGAACATATGCTGTCAGGAGGATAAGAGATGCCCGCAGAGAAAAAAAAAATGTAAAGGATCCTGTAGAAATTCAAACCCTGGTGAATAAAGCCAAGAGAGACCTTGGAATAATTCGTCGACAGGTCCACATTGGCCAACTGTATTCAACTGCCAAGCTGATTACTGAGAATTGCAACATGCCCAGGACCTAGCGAGCCGGGACCAGCCGCCAGCAGCGGCCAGGGACCACCTTCTGCATCCATGCTGTGTTTGAGATGGGAGCTCCCAAAGCCAACTTACAATAGCCTCTTGCGCTGCCTGCCCTGTGGGAGCTGATAAACTGAGTCATGTTTGCATTCTGCTGCAGCCTTACTGAAAAAGGACAGCTGTCTGTCCTTGCTTCAGATGTTAGAATGAAGAGCTGGCACTCGTTCAGAATACTGCTGTGTGTTACCGCATCTCCCCTCCATCCCACTCCTATCTTGTAGCTCATGACCACTGTGTATAGTATTTCTACACTTTGTTTCTTGGTCCTCGACAATTAAAAGAATGGTCTCCCTGAGCCTTTCATACCAGATGAAAAAATAAAAAATAAAGAAATAAAATAAAATCCTGGCCAGGCACAGTAGCTCAGACCTGTAATCCCAACGCTTTGGGGGGCCGAGGCGGGAGGATCACTTGAGGCCAGGAGTTTGAGACTTACCTGGGTAACACAGTAAGACCCCTTCTCTACAAAAAACAAAAAATAAAAAATTTAGCCAGGCAGGGGTGCTGTGTACCTGTTCTCCCAGCTGCTTGAGAAGCTGAGGCAGGAGGATCACCTGAGCCCAGGTGGTCGAGGCTACATGAGCTATGATCGCACTCCAGCCTGGGCGACAGAGTAAGACCTTGTCTCAAAAAAGAAGAGAAAACGAATCCTGATAACAGATAATCAAAGGATGTAGGGAGTATTCAGGGGTGCAACCTCTGTGGAAAGCAATTTGACAAGATTCATCAAAATTAGTAATAGATATGCCAGTGGGTCCAGCAACTGCATCAGTGGAAGCCAGCTGTGGACTGCTGGCCCCCAGGTGCAGCAGGATGGGATTAGCCAGGCTTGGTGGCATGTGCCTGTAGTCCCAGCTACTTGGGAGGATGAGAGGGGAAGGATCATTTGAGACTGGGAGGCAGAGGTTGCAGTGAGCCGAGATTGCGCCACTGCACTCCAGCCTGGGTGACAGACAGAGTGAGACTTTGTCTCAAAAAAAAAAAAAAGGTATAAATGACATCAGATAAACTATGCATATTTAAGCTGTAGTATAAGCCTTGTATTTCATATAATCCCATGAAACCATCATCAGAGCCAGAATAATGAACTTATCTATCAACTTTACATTTACCTGGAGCCTGTTCATGACGTCTTTCTCTCTGCCCTCCAGATAACCATTGATTTGCTTTGCTGTACCATAGAGTACTTTCCACTTTCTGGAATTTTTGACTGATGTAATAAAGGGTTTCCTCTTACAATCCCTGGGTGCTCCCCTGTATCATGCTTGTTTTGATATTATTAATGCAGACATATGAGTTGTTCATTCTTCTTAGGTTGCTGAGAAACATACTGTGCTGTGAAATGTCACTGTACGTTCATTCATCTGTTTATGGATATTTGAGTGGCTTCCTGCTTTAGTGTTGTAAATCAAACACGTACAGATAAAAAACAAAGCAAAATGAAACAGGATGGGGTGTAGGTGAGGTACGTGAGGCCTTTTTAGTAACTTGAGGGCAAATAGTCTGTGCCCCTAGAATTCAGGAGGGGGCCAGAGGTGCAGATTGGGCTGGAGCAGTGCGTGGTGGCCGGGGAACTGGCTTGTAGCCAACGGACCTGTGCTTTCACCATGCCTCTGCTATCTATGAGCTGTGCAGTCTAAGACAAGCCACTTTGTTTCTTTTCTCCGTCTATAGAGGAAGATGATAGCCCCTGCCAGGAAAGGCTGAGGTGAGGATTAAATGAAATCCACACGTGGCCCCTGTGTCAGGCTCAGTGTCTCACGCATGACCAGTGAGCGGCCATTTATCCATTCAGCGGATTATTCCTCTTCCCATCTGCTATGCTAGTGTTTTTGCTGCCCCCAAATTCTGATGTTGAAACCTAGTCTCTAATGTGGTGATATAGAAGGTGGGGCCCTTGGGAAGTGATCGAATCATGAAGAATGATGAGGATACCTAGGATTTGTGCCCTTATAAAGAGGTCCCAGAGAGCCGCCTTGTTCTTGTCGTTCATGTGAGGACACAGTGAGAAGGCGCCATCTGTGAACCAGAGGGTGAGTTCTGACCAGACACTGAAGGCCTTCATTTTGGGCTTCTCAACCTCCAGAGCTGAGACAAATGCATTTCTGGCCAGACACAGCGGCTCATGCCTGTAACCCCAGCAGTTTGGGAGGCTAAGGTGGGCAGAATGCTTGAGCTCAGGAGTTCAAGACCAGCCTGGGCACCATAGCGAGACCTCATCTCTATTAAACACACACACATACGCACATACACACACACACACACAAATTAGCCAGGCTTGGTGACTTGGGCCTGTGATCCTAGCTACTCAGGAGGCTGAGGTGAGAGCATTGCTGAACCGGGGAGGCAGAGGCTGCTGTGAGCTGAGACTGCGACATTGCACTCCAGCCTGGGCAACAGAGCAAGATCCTGTCTCCAAAAAAAAGAAGAAGAAAGAAAGGAAAAGAAATACATATTTGTTAATCTGTTGTTTAAACTACTCATTTATGGTATTTTGTTATGACAGTTCAAAAGGACTAAGACCCTATCTTTGTCCCTTCACCTCTCCCCGGCCGTTTTAGTTGGGGCCAACACACCCACACACCACACCCCCAGCAGTTTGGAAGAGTAAACTTCAGGCACTATTGGATCCAGGAGGCGGTTTCTCACATCGACACCTGTTCTGTCCACCCTTCCTTCCTCCGCCCTGGTTCTAAATGCCTGGTGCACTGAGTTATCTTCATCCTTGCCTTGGGCTTCTGACTTTCCCCCACTTCCTGACATGCCCCCGCAAACCCAACCAGCTCTCCAGCATGGTTTTAACTTATCTTACACCTCTGGAGTTGGCTCCTCTTCTTCCCTGATATATGGAAACTTCCCCAGCCATACAGAAATATAAGAGTGGGGATTTAGCTGCCATCTCTACTGGTCATATTAACAGCAATGCCCTTTAAAAGAAAAACTGCTGGCTGGGTGCAGTGGCTAACGCCCAGCACTTTGGGAGGCTGAGGAGGATGGATCACCTGAGGTCAAGAATTCGAGACCAGCCTGACTAACATGGAGAAACTTTGTCTCTATTAAAAATATAAAATTAGCCGAGCGCGATGGCACATCCCTGTAGTCCCAGCTACTTGGGAGGCTGAGGCAGAAGAATCGCTTGAACCCAGGAGGTGGAGGTTGCAGTGAGCCGAGATCTCACCATTGCACTCCAGCCTGGGCCACAAAAGTAAAACTCTGTTGAAAAGAAAGAGAGAAAGAGAGAGAGAGAGAGGGAGAGGGAAGGAGGGAGGGAGAGAAAGAAGGAAGGAAATAAAAAGAAGGAAGGAAGGGAGGGAGGAAGGAAAAGAATGAAAGAAAGAAAAGAAAAAGAAAGAAGGAAGGAAGGATGGAAAGACTACTGGCCAGGCGTGGTGGCTCATGCCTGTAATCCCAGCACTTCGGGAGGGTGAGGCAGGCGGATTACCTGAGGTCAGGTGTTCGAGACCAGGCTGGCCAACATGGAGAAACCCCACCTCTACTAAAAATACAAAAATTAGCTGGGTGTGGTGGCACATGCCTGTAATCTCAGCTACTCAGGAGGTTGAGGCAGGAGAATCGCCTGAGCCTGGGAGATGGAGGTTGCAGTGAGCCGAGATCGTGCCACTGCACTCCAGCCTAGCCAACAGAGCAATACTGTGTTTCAAAAAAAAAACAAAACAAAACAAAACAAAAAACAAAAACAAAAACTGCTTTTTTTTTTTTTTTTTTTTTTTTGAGGGACAGTGTCTTGCTCTGTCATCTAGGCTGGAGGGCAGTGGTACCATCATGGCTCACTGCAGCCTCGAACTCCTAGGCTCAAGCAATCCTCCCACATCAGCCTCTCAAGTAGCTGGGTCTCCAGGCACCACCATGCCTGGCTAAGTTTTTGTTTTTAGTAGCGGGGGGGTTGCCCAGTTTGAACCTGGGAGGTAGGTTCAACCCATGTTGCCCAGTTTGTACTTGAACTCTTGGGCTCAAGTGATCCTTGTGCCTCAGCCTCCCCTCAACCCCAGAACACATACAGTGAGTTCTTA
The DNA here is from genome assembly GCA_963574635.1 of Cheracebus regulus. NCBI lineage: Eukaryota > Metazoa > Chordata > Mammalia > Primates > Pitheciidae > Cheracebus > Cheracebus regulus. The sequence continues at coordinate 10,194 of CAUYQU010083179.1, forward strand.
CTTAATGTTAGGTTTTTGTAACTCATGACTTTAAGTGAAATAATGTATAAGAAAACCATTTGGCCAGATGCGGTGGCTTATGCCTGTAATCCTAGCACTCTGGGAGGCCAAGGTGGGTGGATCACCTGAGGTCAGGAGTTCAAGACCAGCCTGGCCATCATGGTGAAACCCCATCTTAAAAAAAAAAAAAAAAGAAAAGAAAACCGATTTTACTATAAGTTAATTTTTTTTTTTTAAGAGACAGCCCAGGCTGGTCTCAAGCACTCTGCCTGCCTTGGCCTCCTCAAGTGCTGGGATTATAGGTTTGAGCCACCATGCCCAGCCACTATAGGCTAATTAATATAAATAAGAGTTAAGTTCTTATGGCATATTTCTGGTCATTAAAATATCACCAAACTTCTAAATAAAGACCCAAAAAACTTCTAATGTTAAACATCAGAATAAATGGAGCTATACATGCATTTAACAAAGAGTAATAAAAACAAGTAGGTAATTACCCCACTTTTGGTGAATCAGTGAGTGACAGCTGTCATAGTTATGGGTTAAATCAAGGAACAGGCCAGGCGCTATGGCTCACACCTGTAATCTCAACACTTTTGGAGGCCAAGGTGGGTTGATCACCTGAGAACAGGATTTCAAGACCAACCTGGCCAATGTGGTGAAACCCTGTTTCTACTAAAAATACAAAAATTAGCCAGGCGTGGTGGCACATGCGTATAATCCCAGCTACTTGGGAGGCTGAAGCACAAGAATCGCTTGAACCCGGGAGGTGGAGGCTGCAGTGAGCTGAGATCACGCCACTGCACTCCAGCCTGAGTGACAGAGCGAGACTCTGTCTCAAAAAAATAAATAAATAAAAATAATACATAATAAATTTAAAAAATAAAATCAAGAAACAAATGTTTGCAAAGTAAACATTGTAAGAAGCACCTCCTATCACTATGGAGTTGAAGTTCCAAAAGAATCTCAGATCCGAGAGCTTGCTGAGCGTTTTCCTACTGCAGTGTATACGGCTGAACATCTGGATGATCATCACATACTTCATGAATTTTTATTTATTTACTTGTTTTTTATTTATTTATTTTCCCCTGAGGCAGAGTCTTGCCCTGTCACCCAGGCTGGAATGCAGTGGCATGATCTCGGCTCACTGCAACCTCCACCTCCCGAGTTCAAGCAATTCTCCTGCCTCGGTCTCCAGAGTAGCTGGAATTACAGGTGCTGGCCACCGTGCCTGGCTATTTTTTGTATTATTAGTAGAGACGGGGTTTCACCATGTTGGCCAGGCTGGTCTCAAACTCCTGACCTTGTGATCCACCCGCCTTGGCCTCCCAAAGTGCTGGGATTACAGGTGTGAGCCACCGCACCTGGCCAAATTTTTATTTTAAAATAATATGTATTTATTCATTCATTCATTTTCCAACCTGCTTATTCCAGTTCAGGGTGGCAGGTGGCCAGAATCTATCCTGACCCCTCAGGGTGGAAGGTCAGAACCCGCCCTGGACAGAACACCGTCTCATCGAGGCGTGTGCACTTCCACTCATGCCACACACACACCCACACTCATCCTTAGGCAACGTAGACACACTAATTCACCTCATGCGCACATCTTTGGGACGTGTGAGAAAGCCAGAGTATATGGAGAAAACCCAGGCAGATATAGAAGAATGTGCAAACTCCATACAGACAGTGGCACCAGGCAGGAATCCATTTTTTCCTCAACATTTTAATGAAACAAAATTGAACAAAATTACGTTACTTGAGGACCTGCTGTAATTATACTCATAGAAAGTTGCCAAACAAATACAGAGAGGTCCTATGTACCCTCCACCCAGCTTCGTCCAAGGGTCACATTTTACATAATGGCAGCACACGTTTTACATGTGAGTTTGGTACTTGGAACCATCTAGAAGAAGATTTGGCAGTTCAAACCTTGCCATTGCAAATCTGCTCTGTCCAATCAACAAACAAACGCCTGGTCTTCCCCTCCTCCAGGACTTTGTTCACTCATTGGTACTGCCCAGAAGGTAGTTTACTGCCCAGAGACTCAGGCTGGCATAAGCCAAAATGAAATTTGCTGGAAAGATAGTTCTGGCTGCACCAGAATCTTCAAGAGGCTGGGGAACAGAGCAGGAGGCAGAATGAGGACTGGGCAACCAGCACACCTTGCCAGGTGCCCAGGATGCCCCACATTAGGGAATGAATGCCCACTACTTGCTTTGTTTCTTCCCTCATCCTTTATCATCTCTTTACGAAGCATTTCCATGTCACCCTAGCCAGAAATGGCTTTATCCTCCTCTAGCCCACCCCTACAGCCCTTCCCAGCTGTCATTTCTCAGGGCCAAGCTCTCCATCTTTGTATAGTTCGTCATATTTAATTACAGTTCATAAGTGTAATTTCTTGGGGCCAAGGTTTTGGTCCACAATATTTACTGAAAGTCAGAAACCAACAAGATTGTGAATGAATAAATCCTGCCTCAGCGGGCAGTTAATTTTTTTTTAACCAAATCCTTTGACATTCACACATAAAACAGAATGAGGACATAACTGCTGTTTTTCGTTTTGTTTTTTACTCCTCTTCTTAATGGGAATGTTAAAGCAGTCAGTAAGTGAAATTCGGCTTTTGAAATCACTGACAAAGCTTTTAAGGAGCCCATGAACTTGCAAATAACAGCTACAGAAGGTTTTAATTAGCATTGTGTGAAACAAAAGTCACTTGACCTCCAGGTGCCCTTCTTTAAAAAGTGAGATAATGAGACTGGCCACCTGCCTCGCTCACCGAGGTACTGTGCTCATTAATGAGACAGGTGGTGGCAAGGTGCTGGCACCCCTTTGGATGAGAGAAGGAAAAAGCTCTCCAAATACAAACTGTCATAATGATGGTTCGAGCCAAAGATCCTATTATATCTAGACTCCCTCTGGTGACCAATTTAGTGCACTGTATATAATGCATTTTGAATTAATTGGTTTCTACAGCTTCTTAGAAGCCTGGGAGTTGTGATTGGCTGTGGTTTTTACCTTTGCTAAGACGAGGTGAATGTATTCTCCCCTCAGTGGAAGACAATGAATAGTTGCCCTCGTGATCTCTTCAATGCCAAACTCTCTCCACCTTGACATTGGTGCTTGGCTTGCCCCAACACTTTTTCATTTGGAAACCAGTGCTTTCAGCGCTGCTGAGTAGTTTGGGGAACATCACCATCGCCATCTTCAGATCTCCAAAGGGCAGTGAAATGGAAACAAGAGTCCATGCATTCTGTTTGGTCCCAGAAAGGAAAGCCAGGACAGGTGAGCACAGGTTTCAGCTCAACATAAAAGAAAACGTCTTCATAGACAGCCGGTCACACAATGGAACAGGCATCTTGTGGAGAGGGTAGAAGGGACACTCTCACCAGAGACAGAACCTGTGTGAGTCAGGGGTTTTACTTTGTGGACACCTGAATCTGAATGTACTCCAGCTAACTGTATGATAACAGAAACAAGTTTATAATGATGAACTGGTGCTCAGCATCAATTTCATTCTCCTTGTGTGCCTTCCTCCACGGAGGAAGCTGGAAAGCTCAGATCTGTATTCCGCTGCGGCAGGATTTGTGGTGTGATGTGGGCTCCGCTGATCAGATGGGCTTGCATGGAACGTGGAAGTGAGGAGGAGGCCATACTTCTGCTGGGTCTGCTGATTCTTCAGTGGCCCATGAGAAATTCCAGTGTCCAGTCACTACTCTGTGTGTATTAAGAAGCAGAGCATGAGGCATTAACTAGAATAGTAATCGAATAGTAGAATGGCAGGCATGGAGTGACTCTTCAGCCAGCAGCAGCGGTTGTGGTATCTGATCATGGTGGTGTTCTGATTGTGACCATTTGCCAAGCTGAGTCTCACCTGCTGTCTTCTTCACACTTTCTGCAAAGTTGCTTCCTTTCTCTGGGCCTTGTGAGAAGCAAACTCACCCATCCAAACCCAAAAAATGGACTCAGAGACCCAGAGATCAGCGAAAGTGAGATTTTTAACAATGGTCTTGCAAGACTGGGTGTCTGATAGGCAGACGCACCCAGCACAGCTTTAACCAGCAATGTATCCCCTAGTGAGCAGGTCCCTCCCCGGTTCCTCATAGGCTGAGTACCAGGGGGTCACAATCTTCCCAGATGTCATCTATTGGTCATTGGGTAGGAGCTTTAGGTATTTTCTTTGTGGGGGGGAGATCTTGCTGCATTTTGTCACAGCCCACAGTGCATTGCAATCCTAGTTAGCTCAGGAGCTCTTTTAGTATTTGACTTGACCAGGCGCTGTGGCTCACGGTTGTAACCCCAGCACTCTGGGACACTGAGGCAGGCGGATCACCTGAGGCCAGGAGTTCGAGACCAGCCTGGCCAACATGGTGAAACCCCGTCTCTACTAAAATACAAAAAAAAAAAAATTAACCAATCATAGGTGGTGGGCACCTGTAGTCCCAGCTACTCGGGAGGCTGAAGTACAAGAATTGCTTAAACCCAGGAGGCGGAGGTTGTAGTGAGCCAAGATCGTGCCATTGCAATCCAGCCTGGGCAACAAGAGCAAAGCTCTGCCTCAAAAAAAAAACAAAAAACAAAAAAAAAAACCCAGTATTTGACTTACGACCTAAGTAGCTGGGCAGGCAGTTAAGAACAGACAAAGCAAGCTATTTTGCAGACTACTAAACTTTCATTTTAGACTGAACTTCTTCCATTCGGGTGAGGGCAACTAAGGCGGGGTGGGGCGGGGGTGGTGCACAAGCAGGCGTCGGCTATCCGAGCAGGGGCCTGGTATATCCCATTTCTTATGTGGTTTGCTAACCTAAGCTGATTCAAGGCACTTTGTCTTGGAAACAGACCACTGTATACATTATTTCCTTCAGGCCTCAGTTGCTTCATTTGACAAAAAGGGGTCAGAACACTGTTGCATTCAAGAATCAGCTCCCAGCTTCCTCCCAGAGCTCAGCCTTTATAGGGGAAGACATCCTGGGATTCAGAGACACTTTGCAAAGGTCTCTACCTATTCAGAACAGCTATTTTTCTAAGTGGAGTCGTATTTCCTAATAATCTCACAAACTCTACATGGCAGAGCCACATCTTATACAGGCGTAGGTTCTAAAGTCAGCACTTAAATAAAAATCCTATTTAGTAAAAGTGACCTTGAAAATCCTTTAGGTTCTCTATGTATTGCATGACAAAATTGAATAAGATCAATATAGCCAGCTTTTCCTCCAGTGTAGACAGATACCAGCTTCTTCATCTGAGTACCAGATACACTGGTGGGCTTGTGTTTTGGGCTGTTTTGTATGAAAAATGGAAAATGTTCAATGCAGCTGGGTGCGGTGGCTCATGCCTGTAATCCCAGCACTCTGGGAGGCCGAGGCAGGCAGATCACTTGAGGTCAGGAGTTCAAGACCAGCCTGGGAAACATGAAAAAACCCCATCTCTACTAAAAACACAGAAAGTAGCCAGCTGTGGTAGCACACAACTGTAGTCCCAGCTACATGGGAAGCTGAGGTGAGAGGATCGCTTAAACTTGGGAGGTGGAGGTTGCAGTGAGCTGAGATCACACCATTGCACTCCAGCCTGAGTGACAGAGTGAGACTCTGTCTCAAAAAAAAAAAAAAAGTTCAATGCTAGAGACATACCTGGTGCTGGGAGGTAGATGCTCACATTATGAAAGATTGAGCTGGGGGGCGGGGTGTCACAATGAACATGTAGAATGTGTAGGGTAGGGCAGGGCTCTGAAAGGTCAAAGGGCAGTAGGCTGGGGGAGGGCCTCAAGAGATGGGGCTAGTGGGAGGCGTGGTCCTGAAGGGTCCTCAGTAGCCCCTCCAGATCCTTCCAACCCAACCTCCCTTCTGCTCAGCAGTGCCTGGTTTGAAAGGACCCTTCCGTGGGTCTGCCAGAAGAGCTGTCAGGAAGGCTCCAGTGATTGTCATCCATGTTGAGAGAGCAGCAGTGGCATGGAGGTGTGGAAGACTGTGAGGCCAGAGGAAAAAAGCGTGCAGGGTGATGGATGGGTGGGTTTGCCTAGCTGGAGAGGAAGGGGGTGGCATTCTGTTATGGGAGATGAGTGGGGGTGAGAATGGAAAAGCAGAAACAGATTCTGATGTGGGGAAGCTCAGGGCCTGCTTCCCCTGGAAAGCAGATGACTCACTGAGATGATGCAGAAAATCCAGGAAGGTGAGAGGGCTCAAATATCAAGCTAGAGAGTTCATTTATTTGTTTTGAGATTGAGTCTCCCTCTGTCACCCATGCTGGAGTGGAATGTCACCATTTCAGCTTACTGCAACCTCTGCCTCCTGGGTTCAAGTGACTCTCAATGCCTCAGCCTCCCGAGTAGCTGGGATTACAGGCACCTGCCACCACGCTGGGCTAATCACGAACCCTGTAGAGACAGGGTTTCATCACGTTGGCCAGGTTAGTCTCGAACTCCTGACCTCAAGTGATCCACCTGACTCGGTCTCCCAAAGTGCTGGGATTACAGGCGTGAGCCACTGCACCTGGCCAAACTAGAGAGTTTAGACTGATGCATGGACTGGGAGTTTTGAACAGGAAAGTGGCTGTCATCAATTTGGTGCCTTGGGAAGCTCAGCTGGGCTATAACAGATAGAGTCAGGAGGCCAGGGGAAATCCAGCCCCAGATGAGGTGATAACGAGGGCATGGAAACGGTGAACACAGGAGAGGGATGTGGCATGCTGTGAGCTAAGGGACCTGGGAGCCAAACTTCAATTCCTTCCATGAACACTATGTTGATCTCCCTCCTCTCTGATTGTCAGGATCAAGTCATTACATTTTCAGAGACAAAGCTTCTTGTTTTAACAACACACAAAGGTATTCTGGGTCCTAAAACTGCAATCACCAGATGGGTTCTTCCTACCTGCTGCACAGACAAAATCAGTTCACTGGGACTCCGGCATTGGAATAGAGAAAGTTAACTGACACGCGGCTGATCCAGACAGAACTAAAGTTATCACTTAAACCAGTCTTTTTGAAGGCTCAGAGGCTAGGGTTTTTATGGACAATTTAGTGGGCAGGGGGCTAAGGAATGGGTGTTGCTGATTAGTCGGGGATGAAATCATAGGGGTGTGGAAAGCAGTCCTCGTTCACAAAGCTGGCCTCTGGGTGGGGCCACAGGACCAGTTGAGCCATGAGTCCTGAGTCCAGGTAGGGTCAGCCTGGAAAACATCTCAAAAAAATCTAATCTTAGGTTCTACAATACTGTTGTCATCTACAGGAGCAATTGCGAAAGTCTCAAGTCTGTGACCTCTGGCCACACGACCCCTGAGCATTACTGTGCATGTTTCAGGGACTATAGAAATTATACCTACATTCTAGCAGAGTTCAAGCCCCTCCCATATTCTTATGGCTTTTTTTTATTTTTTATTTTTTTTGAGACAGAATCTTGCTCTTTGACTCAGGCTGGAGTGCAGTGGTGTGATCTCGGCTCACTGCAACCTCTGTCTCCCTGGTTCAAGTGATTTTCCTGCCTCAGCCCATTGAGTAGCTGGGATTATGGGCATGTGCCACCACGCCTGGCTAATTTTTGTGTTTTCAGTAGAGATGGGGTTTCACCATGTTGGCCAGGATAGTCTTGAACTCCTGACCTCAAGCGATCTGCCCGCCTCCCCGCCTTACCCTTCCAAAGTGCTGGGATTACAGATGTGTGGCACGGCACCTAGCCTCTTACGGCTTTTTGTTAGTCTGACATAGGCTGTTCTGTTTCTGAGTGATGAGTTAGTTTTAGGGAAGGACTATTATCATCTTTGCTTTCGAGGTAAACTATAAATTCTTCCCCAGGTTAACTTGATTACACCCAGGAATGACCAAGAACAGCCTGGAAGTCAGAAGCAAGATAGAGTCAACTATGTCAGATTTCTCTTACCATCATAATTTTGCAAAGGCAGTTTTAAAACTAAAAGAGAGAAAGCACAAGGTTATGTGACATCCGACCCAGGAATGAGGCACCTTCCGTAAGGCTGTGGGACTCTCCACTGCATTGACTGGAGGAGCCTCCGCTTGCCTGGCTTCTGCTTTTCTGCTGCTTGAGCAGTTTTCCACCATCCCTGTTGCCAACACCACAGAAACACCCTCAATGAGGAAAAACCTTTGCAACTTGAAAATTTAAGTGCTCACTTAACTGAAGTCACAGAGGTGACTATAGCCAGAATCAGTAGAGGTGTCTTTGCCTCTGATGTTTCCCACTCCAGGTTCAGAGACAAGTGAGTCTCTCTTTGAGCTTGCCTGCAGGGCCACTTGATTCATGAGTTTTTTTCAATAAATATGTATTGAACACCTACCATGTGCCTATTCTCAGGTCTGGGGATACAGCAGTGAACAAAACAACCAAGTCCCTGCCCTCATGGAGCCTACATTCTAGCAGGAAATAGACAACAGGCAAGTGAGTTAAATGTGTAGCATGTGAGACCATGATAATGAAATGGGATAGTTCCCTTGACCTTGACCCCCTTCGTGGGCAGGAACCGGAGTGGCTTGTTTAACTCAGCTCGCCGCCGCTGGCCACTCCTCATGAGAGGGAGCGTGCTAAATGAGTGCAGGAACCAGAGGGAATTAATGCTGGAACCGGCCAGTCACTCCTCTCTGGGGAGGAGAAGGCTCTGTGCAGCCTGCAGCAGCGTCCAAGTTCTTATCCAGCATCCAGGAAGAATCAGGTCACATGAACGGATTGAAGGGTAGTGTATGCAGAGCACTGTATCGGGTGATGCTCTCAGCAGGATGGGAGTTGAAAAGGGGATGGTGCAGGAAGGTGATCTTTCCCTGAAGCCTCACTGTGTGAAGTTAGCTGTGTCTACCCATAGTCTCCATCACTCAGTTAACGCTTCTCTGCTGGCCGCTCAGCCCCTTGGGTCCCCAGTGCCCAGCAGCCTGCAACCCCGCCGGTCAGCTGCCTGTGCTGCTCTGCCAGCTGAAGTCTTTTTATGGGCACAGGAAAGAGGCAGGGCAGGTCAAACAAGCGACAGTTTTGTGGAAAAAGGGGGTCAGCTGTTTTCACTTGAGGCTGCGGCTCCCGGCTTAAGGGTGGAGTTCAGCTGGGAGCCCAGCCATTCTGTATCAGTAAGTGCTATGGAGAGAAATGAAACAGAATAATGACTATAAGGGGTGCTGGGGTTTGCCATATATGCTGGGTGTTCAAGGAAGACCTCACCGAGCTGGGCAAATTGGAACAGAGACCCAGTGAAAGTGAAGGAGCAATATGTAGATATCTGGGAGGAGGTACGTGAAAATGCAGAGGCCTAAAGAGATTGTGCTTGGTGTTCAAGAACAGAGAAAAGGAAGGAATGAGACTAATGCAGAGGGAGCAAGGGATGTAGGAGATGAGGCCAAAGAGGAGGGGTCAGATCAGGACCTTGGAGGCCAATGTGAGGACTTTGGCTTTTACACTGAGTAGGATGGAGTTCTGAGCAGAGAATGACATGAGGTGCCTTCCACTTTAACAGCATCCTCTGGCTGCGGTGCTGAGACTAGGAGGCTGCTGCCATCATCCAGAGCAGAGATGATGGTGGCCTGGACCAGGATTGTGTATATATATATGTCTTCTTAAGAGACAGGCTCTTGCTCTGTCACCCAGGCTGAAGTGCAGTGGTGCAGTCATAACTCACTACAGCCTTGAACCCTTGACTCAAGTGATCCTCCCACCTCAGCCTCCCAAATAGTAAGGACTACAGGTATGTACCACCACACCTGGCTAATTTTTTAATTTTCTTTATTTTTTGTAGAGATGGAGTCTCACTATGTTGCCCAGGTTGATCTCCAACTCTTGGCCTCAAGTGAGCCTCAAGCTTCAGCCTCCTAAGTGCTGGAATTACAGGTGTGAGCTACCATGCCCAGTCCAGGATGATATTTCTTTATCAGTTGGGGAGGAGTGGATGTTTGTAGGAGGCAGGCCCAGGGCATCTGAAAAAGTCAGATTTTAGTCTTGTGGGCTTTAGATGAACGGCCTCCAAAGCAGATGCTCACCCTCAAGCCTGACCCTTCTGGTCCAGTCCCAGCTTTGAAGGCTGCTCTGAAAGAAGGGTGACTACAATGTTTCGAGTAGGGGCAGATTCATTTGGAATGATATCTAATCTAGTAGAATAGCTGCTTTGAGGCTGGGTATGCGGGCTCACCCCTGAAATCTCAGCACTCTGGGAGGCTGAGGTGGGAGGACTGCTTGAGTCCAGGATTTGAGACCAGTCTAGGCAACAAAATTAGCCAGGCATGGCGGGGTACACCTGGCATGTAGTCCTGGCTACTTGGGAGGCAGAGGTGGGAGGATCGCTTGAGCCTGGGGAGTTGAGGCTGCAGTGAGCTATGGTGCCGTTGCACTCCAGCCTGGGCGACACAGCAAGACCGTCTCAAAAAGAAAACAAAAACAAAAACACTACTTTAGCTGTGATTGAAAGGGCCATTTGGGTGTTTTAAATGTTTTAAAAATCCGTTTTCATTGCCATGCTAGAGGATACAGTGGGAACTTCATTTCCTGATTGTTCTCTCAGTGTTTAACCACGGGTGTCAAGGTCAGATGCTGCGGCTTGTCTGTTTACGTCACTGGAAGACGATGCCGCTTGCTGCCCCCTAGAGGCCACTAGGACTAACAGCAGCTCAAGCTGTAAATTCTGAACTTTACCTGGTATTTTCTGGGCACAAACCATTTGGTTCAGCCTGCAGAATAGCATAGAGGAGCTCTCAGAGAATCAAGAACAGAGGAATGATTCTAAGAGGATTCAGCTTGTTCCTGAATCCAGGAAACCAGAGCAGTTAGCCTGCATTCCCAGAAGGCACATGGGATTGGGGCCCACAATCCGGTTTCCCATTCTTGCTCTGCCATTATTTCACTGGATAACTCACTGTGGGAATTTAAGCAACTCCCATGCCCATATAGAAACCCATTAAACTACGTGGTTTCTCATCTTCCCTTCTGCTCTGACATTTATTATTTTATTCACATTTATTACAGATGTGAGCCACCATGCTTGGCCATGTGACATTTTAAAGTGTTTATGAAATCTGCAAATTAAATGGGACATGGCTTCCACATCATCCCAAATTCCTTTAGATTCCTGGATTACTCTTCTCTCTCTCCTCAAATATTCCTCCCAGCACCAGACACAGTCCTCTGGCCATCTGGGAAACTACAATGCAAGGCCCCTCCTGGGCCCGTCTTTCCTCCAGGGGCCCCAAGCTCTAGGCATTTTTTTTTCTTCTTTTGCTCTTATCAAAAATGACTTTTCCTAGTTCCACCAACTAATGACTGCTGATGAGGGACTTAATTTTTCCACATCTCTGACCTTCCGTTTCCTTCTCTGGACAATAGGGCTAATAATATTATCTTCAAGGTTATTTTGAGGATTACAAATAGTTTATGCAAACTGCCTGGATACTGTCTGAGGTATTCAATAAATGGCAGACTGTATTTATTTATTTATTCATTCATTCTAGACAGGGTCTCACTCTGTCACTCATGCTGGAATGCAATGGTGTGATCATGGATCACTGCAGCCTAGACCTCCCTGGGTTCAGGTGATTCTCCCATCCCAGTCTCCCAGCTAACTAGGACTATAGGTTTGCACCACCACACCAGGCAAATTTTCTGTTTTATGTAAAGTTTCACCATGGGATTCCCCATGTTGCCCAGGATGGTCTCAAACTCCAGTGCTCAAGCAATCTGTCCTCCTCAGCCTCCCAGAGTGTTGGGATTACAGGCGTGAGCCACTGCACCCTTCTTGTACACTGTTTTTAAGTGGACAGAGCTCAAAAAAATCATGTTCTCACCGGGTGCTGGGGTGTGTGCCTGTAGTCCCAGCTACTCGGGAGGCTGAGGCTAGAGGATCACTTGAGCCCTGGAGTTCTGGGCTGGAGTGCGCTATGCCGATCGGGTGTCCGCACTAAGTTTGGCATCAATATGGTGACCTCCTGGGAGCCAGGGACCACCAGGTTGCCTAAGGAGGGGTGAACCAGCCCAGGTCGGAAACGCAGCAGGTCAAAACTCCCATGCTGAGCAACATAGCGAGACCCCGTCTCTTAAAAAAATAAATAAATAAATAAATAAATCATTTTCTCTCAAATGTTTCTTAGAAACCTTTTTTTATTCCCTCGAAATGGGGTTAAGTGTTCTTTATCTGTGCTTCAAAGTCCATGGGAATGATTCACTGAGTGCTAGATCATTCCCATACCAGAACAGACCACTGTGGCGGGCACTGTGGATATCCAAAGATGTCTACGCTGTAGTCCCTGGAACCTGTGAATAGGTGATGTTACATAGCAAGGAGAAAGGAAGGCTCAGGATGGAACTAAGTTTGCTAATCAGTTGACATTGAGATGGGGGGGTTATCCAGGAGTATCCGATGGGCCCAATGTAATAACAAGATTCATCATCAATGAAAGAAGGAGGCAGAGAATCAGAGATAGATGTGACAGAGGCAGAGGTCCGAGTGATACCATCACTGGCAGGAAGAAGCCAGGGGCCAAGGGATGCGTGGAGCCTCCAGAGCCAGAAAAGGGGAGAAAATAAATTTTTCCCCGAGAGCCTCGGGAAAGGTGTGCAACTCTACTGGCACCTTGATTTTAGCCCAATGAGACCCATTTCAGACTTCTGATCTCCAGAACTGTAAGATAATTAAATTGTGCTGTTTTAAGCCACTAAGTTTGTGGTAACTTGTTAGAGCCACGATTGGAAACAAATACAACCCCTCACATACATTTAATTGGCACAACAATACAAGTAGTCAGTAGTACTGTCCCCACTTTACAGCTGAGTAAACTGCAGCGCAGAGATGTTAAGTAACTTGCCCAAAACTGCACAGCTTCGTTAAATTCTTTTGATGCAAGTTTCAGAAAAACACACACACACACACACACACACACACACACACACACAAGTTGGGCTGGGTACAGTGGCTCATGCCTCTCATCTTAGGACTTTGGGAGGCTGAGGCAGAAAGACTGTTTGAGGCCAGGAGTCTGAGACTAGCCTGGGTAACTTAGTAAGACCCTGTCTCTACAAAAAATAAAAAATTAGCCAGGTTCGGTGGCACATGCCTGTGGTCCCAGCTACTTGGGAGGCAGAGGTGGGAGGGCTTGAGCCTGGGAAGTTAAAACTACAGTGAGCTGAGATAGTGCCACTGCATTCCAACCTGGGCAACAAAGCAAGATCAAACACTGGAACTTATACGTTCTATCTAACTGTACTTTTGTACCCCTTAACCAAGCTCCCTTCATTCATCCCCACCCCTCAACTCTCCCCAGCCTCTGGTAACCCTCATTCTACTTTCTACCTCCATAAGGTCCGAGTTTTCAGCTTCTGCGCGTGCATAAGAACTTGCGATATTTGTCTCTCTGTGCATGGCTCTGTGAAAGAAAAAGAAAAACTTGGGACCCCCAAATAATGATCTCCAGTTTCATCCATGTTGCTACGAATGATAGGACTGTATTTCTTTTATGGCTGAATAATACTGTACTGTGTGTATATACCACATTTTCTTTATCCATTCGTCTGTTGATGGACACTTAAATCGATGCCGTAATTTGGCTATTGTGAATAGTGCTGCAATAAACATGAGAGTGAAGAGATCTCATTGAATGATAAATTGATTTCCTTTCTCTTGGGCATATACCCAGCAGTGGGACTGCTGGGTCACATGGTAGTCCTATTTATTTATTTATTTTTATTTCTTTTTTTTGAGACAGGGTTTCACCATGTTGGTCAGGCTTGTTTTGAACTCCTGACTTCAGGTGATCGGCCTGACTTGGCCTCCCAAAGTGCTGGGATTACAGGTGTGAGCCACCACGCCCGGCCTGGTAGTCCTGTTTTTAGTTTTTTGAGGAAACTCTATAATTGTTCTCCAACAGTGGTTGTACCTACTTACATTCCTACCAACAGGGACGAGAGCCCCCATTTCTCCACATCCTCACCAGCAGTTGCTATTTTTTATCTTTTTTTTTTGAGACAGTTTCGCTCTTGTTGCCCAAGCTGGAGTGCAATGGCAGGATCTTGGCTCACCACAACCTCCACCTCCTGGGTTCAAGTGATTCTCCTTCCTCAGCCTCCTAAGTAGCTGCAATTACAGGCATGCACCATCACACCCGGCTAATTCTGTATTTTTAGTGGAGATGGGGTTTCTTCACGTTGGTCAGGCTGGTCTCAAACTCCCAACCTCAGGTGATCCGCCCACCTCGGCCGCCCAAAGTGCTGGGATTACAGGTGTGAGCCACTGTGCCCAGCCTTTTTTATCTTTTTGATAAGTCATTTTAACTTGAGTGAGTTGATATCGCATTATGGTTTTGATTTGCATTTCCCAGATGATTAGTGATATTGATCATTTTTCACATACTTGTTCTTTTGAGAAATGTTTATCAGATCATTTGCCCATTTTTAATTGAATTATTTGTTTGTTATTGAGTTGAGCTTCTTATATACCTGGTTATTAAATCCTTATCAAATGGATAGTTTGCAAATATTTTCTCCCATTCTGTAGGTTGTCTCTTCACTCTGTCGATCATTTCCTTTGCTGCATGGAAGGCTTTTAGCTTGATATAATTTCACTTGTCTATTTTTGCTCTGGTTTCCTGTGCTTTTGAGGTCTTAGCCAAAAAATATTTCCCCAGACTAATGTCTTGAAGCATTTCTCCAATGTTTTCTTCTAGCAGTTTCATAGTTCAGGTCTTACATTTAAGTCTTTATTCAATTTTGATTTTCTTTTCATGTGAGAGACAAGGATGTAGTTTCCTTCTTCTGCATATAGATACCCAGTTTTCACAGCACCATTTATTGAAGAGACTGTCCTTTCTGCAATTATGCTCTTGGCACTTTATCAAAAATCAGTTGGCTATAAATGTGTAGCCTTTGTCAAAGATGACTTGGCTGTAAAGCTGCGGGTTTACATCTATCTGGGTTCTCTACTCTGTTCTATTGGTCTATGCATCTATTCTAATGCCAGTACCATGCTATTTGGGTTACCATAGCTTTGTAGTAATATTTTGCTTTGTCTGTTTGTTTGTTTTTGAGACGGAGTCTTGCTCTGTCGTCCAGGCTGGAGTGCAGTGGTGCCATCTCTGCTCACTGCAACCTCCACCTCCTGGATTCAAGCAGTTCTCCGGTCTCAGCCTCCTGAGTGGGGATTACAGGCATGCACCACCACGTCTGGCTAGTTTTTGTATTTTTAGTAGAAACAGGGTTTCACCATGTTGGCCAGGTTGGTCTCAAACTCCTGACTTCAGGTGATGCCCCCACCTCAGCCTTCCAAAGTGCTGGGATTACAGGCGTGAGCCACTGTGCCCGGCCTGTAATATTTTGAAGTCAGGTAGTGTGATGCCTCCAGCTTTGCTCAGGATAACTCTGGCTTTTTGGGATCTTTTGTGGTTCCATATGAATTTTAGGATTTTTTTTTTCTATTTCTGTAAAGAATATCATTGATATTTTGATATGAAGAGATCTTTAAACTAAATTTGCTTTTTTTTTTTTTTTACTTAAAAAATTTGTTAAAATTTCTTTTATTTTTTTTAAATCAAATAGACATGGGGTCCCAGGATGTTGCCCTGACTGGTCTCAAACTCTTGGCTCAAGCAAGCCTCCCACATCAGCCTAATTTATTTTAATTTTGTCTTTTGATAGTATAAAATAAAATCAGTGTTCCAATGAGCTGAAGAGAGGAGGTTGGCTTTATGGGCAGAAAAGGGCTGAAGATAGTAGAAATGGAGAACAAAGAGCAGACTGGTTGTTTCAAAGTTACCTTCCTTGTAAGGTAGAAGCGGAAGGGACTTCTTTTTCACACCAGCTAAAACTGGCCTGTTTGGGGATTTGACTCCTTTTCTCTCTTGATTTCTTGTAAGGTCAGGTAAACAATTTCATTTAGGCTTGGTGGCGTGGAACTTCAGTGTGAGCGACTCCACTATGGTTTGGTCTGTTGGGCCTAGTGCAGGAGCTCAATCCAAACCAATGACTTCCTCTAAATTTTATTTAACATCATAAAGGGAGTTCACTGGCTCACATAACTGAAGAAAATTCCAAAGGAAGTTCCTGTAGAGAACAGGCAAGGTTGGGTGCAGAAACTGAAAGAATGACACCTGGGATCCAGAATTTCTCTCTCGTCTGTGCCTTCCACAGAGAAAGGCTTTATTCTCAGATACCACACCGTGGAGGCCATACCTCCAAACTCACCCCTGTGGTGGCAAAATGGCTCTGGCGGTTCCAGATGTCAGCACCTCGCTCTCACAACTTGTTGAGGGGGAAAAAAAAAAAAGCCTCCCTTTCTCAGAAGGTCCAACAAGTCTTGCTGTGAGTTGTTGCTTCTAATTAGGTTCTATCCCCAATTTCTGATCCAAATGCTGGATCCGTGGTGGACCTGTGGATGGGAACTGAGGAACTGAGGAAGAGCTGACTTGCCCAGGGAATGTTCAGTCATGTGGACAGGAGCCACAGGAAAGGACTATCAAACGTCCACGAAGATCCTGTCCACCAAGTTTCTGTGTTCAATCACCACGGCCTCCCAGGAACATCTTCTCTGACTCCTCAGACACATTGTTACTGGCTGTTTACCTCTCATTGTCCCAACTCCCCAAACTAAGGGACAAGCTTTATATCCTGGAGCTAGCCTTATATCCTGTGTCCCAGCCCTCAGCACAAGGCCTGGCTAAGCTCAGCCATCAGATCCATGCGTGTTGCTCAATGGGACTGCCCTTTCTTGGCAGGTGAGCCATTCATGAAGCTGCTCAAGTTGTATCTTCCTCTGATTCTGTAAAGGAGCTGCCCTGTTGCCCGTGCAGCTGGTTAATGTTTCTGAGAAAATACAAGAACTTCATTTGGTACAACGAGTGGCTTGTATTAGATTTAAGCCAGTTTGAGTTGAATGTTTCTTCTACTTATAGCTGAAAACAACCTGATACCATGCCTTTTAGGGGTGTTTGGGGAATTTTTTGCTTTTTGACAGGGTCTCATACTGTTGTCCAGGCTGGAGTGCGGTGGTGTGATCTGAGCTCACTGCAACCTCCACCTCCTACGTTCAAGAGATTCTCCCACCTCAGCCTCCCCAGTAGCTGGGACTACAGGTGCACACCACCACACCTGTCTGATTTTTATATTTTTTCATAGAGATGGGATTTTACCAAGTTGACCAGGCTGGTCTTGAACTCCTGATCTCAGGTGTTCTGCCTGCCTCAGCCTCCTAAAGTACTAGGATTACAGGTGAGGCACTATGCTCATGAGATAATGTATGTATAACAAGTTTTTTTTCCCCCTTTTTTGAGATGGGGTCCATGCTGTCACCCAGGTTGGAGTCCAGTGGTGCAATCCTGACTCACTACAACCTCCACTTCCTGGGCTCAAGCAATCCTCCCAGCTCAGCCTCCTGAGTAGGTGGGACCACAGCGTGCGCCACCATGCCGAGCTAATTGTTTGTATTTTTGGTAGAAACAGGGTTTCACCATGTTGCCTGGGCTAATCTCCAACTTCTGGGCTCAGGATATCTGCCGGCCTTGGCCTCCCAAAGGTGTGAGCCGCTGCCCTCTGCCTTAACAAGGTTTAACAGGTATTAACTATTATTACTTTTATTATGACTTATACTAATGTTATCTATTTGTAAGCTTCTCAAGAGCAGGTCTTAACTTCCTCACTGTTCTGGTATTAGTACATAATACTCAAATGGTGGTTAAAGTAAACCAAAGTGTCCAGGCCACTACTTTACAAGAGTCAAGTTTCCATCAACAGAATTTTAAAATATAAGTCATATTTTCAAAATCAGTAGGATAGCTTGCTATTTACAGAATTCTTGTAGAAAATTATTTTTGAAAGATTAATTATTTTATAATTCAAATCATTTATGTTTCATTTGTCTGTTGTACAGATTTGGGACTTCTTCAATGCGGAATCAGGTTTCTTTCACTCATTTATTCATTCACAGACTTTCTGGAGCCACTGCCATATGCCAGGGCCTGTGCTAGGAGGTAGAGAGAGTGAGTAAACACTTGGTGCCTGTGTTCAGGAAGTCAGACAAACACAGAATTACAGCATGGCAAGCTGAATGCTGTGAGAGGGAAGCATGGGTGGCTTTGAGGGCAATAAAGAAGGAGCCCAAGGTAGCAGTGGAGGGGAGTTCACAGGAGCAGAAAAAGCTTTAAAAAGAGGGGCTTCTGCTTCTGATTGACAACTAGAAGTTGGCTGATGACTGTTGCAAGGCTTGAAGGAGCATGAGGCTTATTTTCAGGAAATCCAGGTAGTATTAGTTCTGTTTGGTTCTGCATTAGGTAAGAATGGGGCTTGGGACAAGAGGTAAGACTGGAGAGGAGGCGACGATCAGGCCCCAAAAGGCCTTAAAGCCTGGGCTGGAAAGTTATGCTATCATCTTGAAGATGGTCAGGGAGACTTTGAAGATTTTAAGCAAACATGATCAAATTTGCCTTTCAAAAAGAATATCCTGGTGGGGCAGGTGTGGTGGCTCATGCCTGTAATCTCAGCACTTTGGGAGGCTGAGGCAGGCGGATCCCTTGAGGCCAGAATTTGGAGACCAGCCTGGCCAACATGGCAAAACTCCATCTCTACTAAAAACACGAGCACATTAGCCAGGCGTGGTGGCAACGTGTCTGTAGTCCCAGCTACTTGGGAGACTGAGGCAGGAGAATAGCTTGAACCCAGAAGGCGGAGTTTGCAGTGAGGTGAGAGCGTGCCACTGCACTCCAGCCTGGGCAACAGAGTGAGACTCCGTCTCAAAAAACAAAAACAAAAAAAGAGAGAATATCCTGGTGGGGTTGTAAAGCATGATCAGAGCAGTGATGAGAGGGTTGTGGGGGCAAGCCTGAAACAGGGAGACCACTTAGGAAACGACTCTTAGGCTGGACCATGAACCATATAAAATCACCTTTTGTTGTTGTTGAAAATGATCAAATGCCCTCAACCTCCTTCCCAACACAATGGTTCAGATAAGAAGTGACTGGAACCCACACCTAGGCAGCAGTAAAAGAGATAAACCAAGAGACCTCAGGAGCTCTAGTCTGATAGGACATCGTGGTTTCTTTGATGAGGGGGCAAAGGAAAGGGCATATGCCTGAATGTGGAAATATAAAATCACAGGCTATAAAAATCATTCTTGAACCTAGAAACTTTACTTCAACCAGTGAATTTTGCAGCTGAAGCCTGATAGATTCATTCATTTGGGTACAGCCACACAGCAGATTTGGGGCTGGGCTGGGACTGAAACCCAGGATTCCCGACTGCTCTGCTGCACTGTTTTCAGTGTACCTTGGGTTTTCCAAGAAGGTATTTACATTCGCTTCCTGCCATCACAAACTATCTCAAACTGAAAGACTTGAACAGAAGCTGATTGTCTCACAGTTCTGGAGCCTGGAAATCAGAAGTGAAGGTATTGGCAGGGTTGGAGCCTTCTTGAGATCTGTGGGAAGAATCTGCTCCAGGCCTCTCATCTTGGCTTGTAGACCTGCCATCCCAATCTCTGCCTTCATGAATCCCACAGTGTTTCTCTCTGTGCGCCGACGTGTCTTCACATGGCCTTTCCCCTGTGTGTCTGTGTGCCTGTTTTCTCTTCTTATGGGAACACCAGTCATTGATTAGACCAACCTAGCTCCAGTATGGTTTCATCTTAACTAAATACATCAACAATGACCGTATTTCCAAGTAAGGTCACAGAGACAGGTATTAATTAGGAATTAAACATGAATTTCTGGGGGGGGGGGGGGGGGCCACAATTAAACCCAAAACAGTACTTTGAAATTTATTTTCCCATGGCATTTTTATTAATGGAATTCTT
>CAUYQU010083181.1:0-10689 GCA_963574635.1 Cheracebus regulus
GGGCTGGGGAGTTGGGGGGAGATAGCATGGGGAGAAATGCCAGATATAGGTGAAGGGGAGGAAGGCAACAAATAACACTGCCACGTGTGTACCTATGCAACAATATTGTGTTCTTCACATGTACCCCAAAACCTAAAATGCAATTAAAAAAAAAAAAAAAGAATCATTTGTCATTAAGATTTTTCCAAAGAAACTTTTTCTCATTTTTATTTGGAAATACTGGATTTTGATTTATTTTAATTAAATTCAGCATGAAATATTTGTTTCTTTCTATGAAAAGCACCTCAAACTAACTCAATTGGATGGTCCCACATTTAATCTGATGCACATATTTCAAAGATTCACAATTAGAGTAACTTTTTTTTTTGAGACAAGAGTTTTGCTCTTTTGCCCCGGCTGGAGTGAAGTGGCGTGATCTCAGCTCACTGCAATCTCTGCCTCCTGGGTTCAAGCAATTATCTTGCCTCAGCCTCCCAAGTAGCTTGGATTACAGGCACCCACCACCACATCCGGCTAATTTTTGTATTTTCAGTAGAGACAGAGTTTTGCCATGTTGGCCAGGCTGGTCTCGAACTCCTGGCCTCAGGTGATCTGTCCGCCTTGGCCTCCCAAAGTGCTGGGATTACAGGTGTGGGTCACTGCACCCGGCCTAGGGTAACATTTTAAGTGCAGTTGGTGAATATCACGTATCATAATGTTCTTGTAAATTTTTTCACCAATAGCATTAGTCATATACTTTAATTAAGAAAGTTCTTTAAAACCATTCATCCTACCATTCTGTTGTTCCTAACATGGCAAAGGTTGTCAACTTTCAGCATATAGAAATTGCCTTTACATCTGAAGCTTTATATAACTCAGGTGCATTTACATAGGGAAAAAAAGAGATTCTTTTCACATATATAAAGGAAATGGAATACAAAAAGACAGCTCTGAAATTTTGATATATGATAATATCCTTCCAAGGGGAAGATAAAGAGAATTCCACTACTAAAAAGATGAGCTCTAGCTATTGGGACTATCTGGATCTACTTTATATATAAACACCACATTTATTTTCTGTAACTAATTTCTCCTTTATTCATAAAGAAATCATATGTAGGACATAATGAGTGTATATGGTTCCACTTAGCTGAGAAAGCTTTCAAATGACAGAGGAGATATCTGTTCTTATACCATCACAAGATTCTCCATAACCTTCATCTTAATTTCATCGTAAAGATAGCTAGCATTTTTACTAACTTCAGTGCATTTGCCACTCATCATTTCATCTGAGCTTCACAAAAATCCTATGAGATACATATTATTGATATTCCCATTTTACCAATGAAGAAACTATGTCATAAAAGGTGAGGTAACTTGCCAAAGAAACAGGCAGAAAGCTTAGACTTAGATTGGAACCCGAAGCATTTGGTTTCAGAGTCAGGAATTTAAATGACTGTGCCATGAAGCCACCTGTATATTTATTAAACATTTCAGTTACTATCACTAAGCAAACTACTTCTGAGTGTTGTCCTGGGGTGGGTGTTTTCGTAATGGGAAATTATCTTCTATTCCTGACCTCCTGGCCCAATCTTCAGATGCAGAGCTGATGGTTATTCAGTTTGCCCATTTGTCCAGGTGAAAGCAGAAGCTGAAGTGGGGCTCTTAGAAGGGGACTGAAGGCTTTGCCTTCACTCTGAGTGCTTCACATGCCTAGGCATTTGTACATATTAAGCACTTGAACCTAGGTTAGAACAGGCTGAACTCATGGGAACTCACAGGTAGAAGATGACCTGCCTCTGGTTGCTCCTTTGCAAAGAGACATGAACAAGACACTGGATTGCTCAGTATCTTTTCCTTCTGAAGGGAATAAACACTTTATGCGTGATGAGAAGTTTAAAAAAAAAAAAAAACCCTCCCCATCTGTATTTATGTGTTGCAAAATGCTACATATCTCTATGTTAAGGTTCTCATTCCTCAGCTTAACATGTAACTGTCCCTTATAAGATAATTTGGCAATATGCATCTGAAATGTGCAGCTTAATGTGAATGGGTTTATCAGCCCCTTTGGTAAAACCTAGATTTGATCAGGGAGAAAAAGAAAAAAAAAAGTGATGAGCCTTTAGGTAGAAACAGGAAAACAGACAAATTTTGACTTTGTTACAATTCCATCTAACATCAGCTCCAGTCACATGTAAACACCAGGACCAAGAAGTTACCTAGAGCACAGAATTCTCAGTACCAAAACCAGTACAGTCCCAGTCAAACTGAGATGGCTAGTCACCCTGTCACTGATTCACATTTTTCCATCTGTCTAGTTCTCAAGAAAACTTTTCAATTATCAGTTCTCTGAAGCCAATCCAAAAGTCCCTTACTAGGTTAGTAGATAAACAGTCATAGATCCAAACAATGGGATACTAGTAGCAATAAAAAGGAACAAATTGTTGATACATAAAACAACTCAGATGCATCTTAAAGGCATTATGCTTATGAAAGAAGCCAGTCTCAAAGATTTTATGGTGTATAAGAATCCATTTAAAAGGCATCTGAAAAAAGAAAAAAAACTATAGTGATATAGTTCAGTGGTTGCCAGGGGTTTGGAAAAGGGTATGACTTTATATTCCTAAATAAATTATAGGTAAGTATTTATATTTGTATGAATTTACATTATATTTTATGTTTTAAATATATATATTATATTTTTATGAATTTACATTCATAAAGAATTACATGAGAAATTTTTTCCAAGTGATAGAACTGTTCTCAATCCTGGTAGGGATTATACAAATCTATACATGAAATAAAATTCACAGAATTTCACACCAAAGGGGGAAAAGTCACTTTCTGTGATAAATTTTAAAATAAAATTAATTCATTTATGGAGAATATTCCTTCAAATAAAATGTTTATTCACACATCTACGTGTGACAGAGATGAGCATTTTCTGTACAAGGAATAAGAAAACCTGAGTTCTTGACCCAATTCCTTTTAATTTGATACATAAACTTTGGTAAGTTGCTGCATTTCAGAGTTCAGTGTTCTCATCAATAAAATGAGAGTCATGAACTAATTCTCTAAAGAATGTCTAACCCAGCTTTAAAATTCTAAGAGGCTGCACTCTTGCATCATATGGAATTCCCCAAGTTGTTTGTCTTAACTTTAGCAAAGACTAAAATTAGCTAACGGTGACAGTTGGACTGGGCAGACATCAAATGTGGGTATTACCTAATTAAAGATACTCTCAAAGGAGAAGTAAGGGCAAAAGTCTTTCCAACCAGAGAAAATTTTTTAAAAAGGCAAACCTCAAATTTAAACTTACCTAGGCATTAAACCACACATAGGATCCAGTAGAAAACTTATTTAAATTTTTTAATCACCTTTTTCCCTTCTTGCTCAAAATAAGAATTACAAATTCAAGGGAAAGGGAAAGAAAATCACAACTCCGCCTGAAACTAAGATTTATCATTTTGGTGGTTTTGCTGCTGCATGTTAGAAAGGGTGATAAGAGAGATGGGACTTTTTTTATGCTGCATAAAGAGATTTGAAGTTACTCAAGTGCGTGTGTATTCAACCTGAAAGCAGTCTCATAGCTTCATATTGAAATTCCAGAACAGAAAACATTGGCGTGTCACTTACACTGGAATGTCCCTTAAAATTTTTATTTCCACTTCTAATTGAGAAATTCCTGTGGAACAGATGGAGGACGGAAAGGTCACCTTATAAAGGACTTTAGAAAACTCTAACGTATAATAAGTATCTTGCTGGCACCAGGGAAGAATTTTGAAGATGATTAAATAATGGGAAGTGTGGAAAATACAATCTCTTGAAAATTTTGTTTTATTATTTAAAAACTTTAATATCATAGATTTACTCCAAATTGCAAGCCCTAAATAGAGTATTAAATTTAATATGCAGTGTTCTGATTCTTTCAACACTTAATGTTTAGAAGCATTTGAGTATTTAAAAAGACCTCAACTAAGTGTCACATGCTCTTAATTTAATTTCATGTTAAGTTACCGAATTATAGTCTCATAAGAGCCTCTTCATGTGCTGTATTGGGTTTATTCAGTACTCTGAATTTCTCTGCAATAAAAGTATCTTGTAATAGACAGTCTGAATTTTACATCAAAAATGAACCTTGGAAGCCACTGTTTCTTAAAGCTATTTGCTTTTAAAGCTGTAATCAAAATGCAAAGCATGTTTTGAACTAAGCAAAATATGATTCCCCAGGCCATTATATCTTAGAATCTCAGAACCTAAAGACCTCAGCCACCAACAGGTACAACCTCTGAGCTGATACAGAAATCCTTCTGTATTCCTTTTGCTGGAACACTTGCTCTACCAGGCGGCTCAGTGCTACCTACTCTGCAAAAGATCATTTTGAAATAACTCAGTCACTTGACACTCTTTCTCTGAATCACTTTAGGTTCCCAATGGTCTCTAAATACTGTGTACCTAGACCAGAACACAATTACTCCAGTATTTTCAATTGATCCAGAGTCCCTACCTCAAAACGAATAATACACTTCTATTGCTGTGGTATTGATGGTCTTGCTATTATTTACTACAATATTTCTTAACAAAAGATTTCTGTCAATTAGGAAATGTTGTTCTCTGTGAAATGTAAAGGACACATGAGATCAGCAGAGGAGCTATTTCATCAACTGAAAGGCCATATGATGAACAATACTCTAAAAAGCCAAGCAGGGAGTTGTCTAGTTAAAAGCAGGCTGGGACAGGCCACAGTGATGGCTCTCACCTGTATCCCAGCACTTTGGGAGGCCAAGATGAGTGGACCACTTGGGGCCAGGAGTTCAAGACCAGCCTGGCCAACATGGCAAAACCCTGGTCTCTACTAAAAATACAAAAATTGGCTGAACGTATTGATGTCCCAGCTACTTGGGAGACTGAGACATGATAATTGCTTGAATCCAGGAGGCAGAGTTTGCAATGAGCCAAGATCACACTACTGCACTCCAGAAAGAAAAAAAAAAAGCGGGCTGGTAAGCTTCCCTCACCACAGTCTTCACCTTTAGCCTTCTCAGATGTTCAATGGAACCTAAGATTCTTGTTCTGAATGTCCAACCCCAGCCCTATGGTCTTTTAGAGAATAAAAAAACTTTCTGAGTGTTACTTGCCTCTAAAAAGCTATGGCTGGTAAAATAACTTATATTCCCTTCTTCTAGGAGTGGACAATTTGGTGTTGGGCGTTATACCAACACCAAGTTGTCCACTCCTATCTTTATGTGAAGAGGGAGACATTTTTTTTGTTGTTTCTTTGTTTGCTTTTTGGTTTTGGTTGTTTTGTTTTTGACTTTGGAAACCACTTTCCCACAGGAAAATTTTAAAACAGAGGCCATGTAAAATCAATTCAATTCTATCTCTGTTTTAGAGAGACCCTGTTCTTTAACACAGGGTCTTAAAGAACAAGACCCTGTTCATTAAGAATTAAGAAGAAAGTTTGAGGGGAAAAAAATCTAAAACTCAAATGCTAAAAATGGTTGAGTAAAACAAGACTTATAATATGTATATGTTTGTTCTAAAGAACAAGGGACAAACAAAGTCAGAAACATGAGGGAAAAGGATAAAAGAAGAAAGAAAATTAAAAGGCAGAGATATAAAATTCTCCACACAGGAAACACAGAAAGGAAAGGGAAGGAGGGAGAAAAAGGAGAGAGAGAGTGATATGGTTTGGCTGTGTCCTCACTCAAATCTCTTCTCGAATTGTAGTCCCCGTGATCCCCATGTGTCAAGGGAGGGGCCTAGTAGAAGGTTATTGGATCCTGGAGGCAGTTTCCCCTATGCTGTTCTCGTATTAGTGAGTGAGTCCTCACAAGATTTTTTTTTTAATGACATAAATTTATTTTCCCAGTTCTGGAAGGTGGAAGTCCAAGATCAAGGTGCTGGCGGGGTTGATTTCTCCTGAGGTCTCTGTCCTTAGCATTCACACAGCTACCTTCTTGCTAAGTCTTCATGGAGCCCTTTCTTTGGATGTGTGCATACTTGATTTCTCTTCCTTTTCTTTTTTAAAATTTTTATTTTTTATCCCAATAAATTTTGGGGGAACAGGTCGTGTTTGGTTACATGGATGGGTTCTTTAGTGGTGATTTCTCAGACTTGGGTGCCCCCCCTGACCCAAGGAGTGTACACTGTACCCATGTAGTCTTTTATCCCTTACCCCCCTCCCACTCTTTTCCCTGAGTCCCCAACGTCCACTGTATTATTCTTATGCCTTTGCATCTTCATAGCTTAGCTCCTACTTATGAGTGAGAAAATACAATATTTTGTTGTCCATTTCAGTGTGGAGCTTCCTTAAAGAACTAAATGTAGATCTACCATTTGACCCAGCAATCTCACTACTGGGTATCTATCCAGGGGAAAAAGGTCATTATACAAAAAAGACATTTGCACATGCATGTTTATAGCAGCACACTTTGTAACTGCAAAAATATGGAAGCATCCTAAATGACCGTCAATCAACAAGTAGATAAAAAAGATGCAGCATAGCACATTCTCACTTATAAGTAGGAGCTGAACAATGAGACCGCATGGACACACAGAGGGGAACAATACACTCTGGGGCCTCTCAGGTGGAGTAGAGAGAGCATCAGGATAAATAGTTAATGCATGTGCGGCTTAATATCTAGGTGGTGAATTGGTAGGTGCAGTAAATCACCATGGCACATGTTTACCTACATAACAAACCTGCACACCCTGCACATGTATCCCAGAACTTTAAAGTAAATTAGATTAAATTTAGAAAATAAAAGTTAAGGGAAAAACAAAAATAAAAGAAATAAAATGTGGTATATATTAGGTTGGTGCAAAACTAATTTCAGTTTCTGCCATTTTTTAAAAAAGTAATTGCAAAATCTGCCATTTGTTTTGCAGCAATCTAACATATACCATTGGATAGTACTCAGGTATAAAAAGGAACAAAATAATGGCATTTGAAGCATGCCATTCCATCCATGCTGGATGGGATTGGAGAACATTATTCTAAGTGAAATGACTCGGGAATGAAGTAACTGATGATTTTATAAACGGAAGTTTCCCCTGGGCTTTTCTCTCTTTCCTGCCACCTTTTGAAGAGGTACTTGCTTCTTCTTCAACTTCCACCTGACTGTAAGTTTCCTGAGGCCTCCCCAGCCATGCAGAACTGTGAGTCAATTAAACCTCTTTTCTTTCTAAATTACCCAATCTCAGGTAGTATCTTTATAGTAGTGTGAAAATACAGAGAGAGAGAGAGAGCAAGAAAGTGTTGAGAAGAGGCTGAGAGGGACAGCAGAAGGATATGGGATTCTAGCAGAGAAGCACTAATGTGATGTACTTTAGGTTCTCTCCATACACATCCAGGAGTGAAGATCTGCTCTATATTCCAAAGGTTCATGTTAGTGAGAACCAGACCTCCTGGCCAAGAGCTCTGCCCCTTAACAATCCTCCACAAATCAGTAGCAAACACCTCCGTCCCTGCCAGGAGAGAAGTGTTCATCCCAGTGCTCAGCATTCCTCTCATCCCCTCACACACAACACAAGGAATGCTGACATTTTAGCTTATACTTTAAGAATTTCTGGGTTTCATGGGATTTTCACTTTGTTACTATACCAAAAAAGCCTCCAGTTTTTAAAAGATAATAATTACAGTCATTATAAATGAAAATCACATCTAGGATCACTACTCCAATTTCTTATTTTACAATGGAGAAACTAAGGCCCAAAGCTGAAGTGACTTCCCCAGGGTTTCACAACCCAGTCAGCCATAAGCTAGAACAAGGAAGGAGCAAAGTGTCGGTGCCATCAACGTGAGAGCAAAATCATTTTCTGAAAATGTATGCCATTGAAACAGCCCAAGTCTTTGTCACCTCGAATTTTCTCCACCCTACATCTGCAGGCTTGGCTCTGTCACATCACCACTTCCTGATGTGGGGATTGTTTTCCTTTCAAGAATAAATAAACAGCAAGAGCCAATAAACTCTAGAATGATAAATGCCCTCTTTTCTCAATATTTTCTTCCCAGAAGATAGAATATGACACACAAGGAAAATTTTTTTCACAAGAATAATAAATATTTATCATTAAGACATAAGTAAGACATGAAAGAAAGTCTTGGGTGATTTTACTTTCTGACAGTGTAACATTTTCTGCAAGTCCATGGGGCAGTCAGCCCAGAGTGGACAAACAAAGCTGACAGATTGATTCTGAGCACAAGTTTGGCCACTAAGTAGCCCACAAAGGATGGGACTACTGAGACATGGTGCTGTGTTATTTGTTCCACTGAAGCAAATTCCAGGCTTTCGCTTGCCTGCTTGAAACCTACCCACCCAGTGACAAATTCAATTCCCACATCAACCAGAAACACCAGGACTCACTCACTCCTACATCTCAAAAGAGAGGGTCCCAGCAGAGGAAGATTCCCACCACAATAAAAGTCATTTCTGTAAGATGCTATAAGCTGCTCAGCACTACTCAGCCATAACTCAAGATCTCACTCTATTCACCAATGCAAGCATGGCCTTTTTTCTTTTTTTCTTTTTTTTTTTATATATGCTTAAGCTCAGCAACAAGAAAGATATGGTATTTGAATCATTTCTAATCGAGACAAACTCTCTTCATTCCTTACAAACACACTGGAAATACCATGATTCTAATCACAGAACTGGAAAAATCCAAGTCAAGTGATTCTTATCTAACTGAATCGAGATGAATGGGTTCTAAGCACTTATTAAACACCCACCATATACAGAATAACCTATGGGGGCCCTGAACTGGCCTGACAGAGAGAGTGAATGACAATTACATCTTAACATAAAACTGCTCTTACCAAACTTTGCAGCTATTCATTCAGGTTAGTCATATGGGCTTTCGGCCTTTGTCTTGTCCCCATTCTTGATCTGCTGTGCCCATTGTCCTTATTATCACCTCTTTGAGAAGGTAATATGAAAGGATTTAAATTAAGCAAGACAATTTAAAGAAGGTCTTTGTTAATATGAAAGTTGAAGAGTATATCTGAATATCATTAACCCTTGCTATTTGAATCCTTCATTACTCCCATTGGTTTGATTTGGTGGTAGCATGGGGGTTATGGAACACTGTCTGTGGCAGTGTAACAGCACTGCACAGGTAAAGAGAGCATTCCTCGTACAGCTTCTAATCCACCCTGGGTCTTAGTTTTTCTACTTAAAGAACAAGCATTCATCTTTCTTTCTCCCAAGGATTATTTTATTATTCCTGAGGACCGTGTCTGTCAAACATGTCAAAATCTCCCAACATTAGTTAGAAAAGCTGGTGCCTCTTCTTGCCTTAACAATCCTCCACAAATCAGTAGCAAACAAACAGCTAGAGAAATTGCTTTTATAATCTAGGATCCAAAAGCAAGGGAGTATGGGTGCAGGTGGGGCCCCCACAGCAGAGGCACAAGTACCTCTTGTCACCTCAGAAGTCCAATTGCAATAGATTGACTTAGATGCCCTCCTGCTAAAGGCAAGGAACATACGAGGTGGCATGTGATGAATTTTCTAGACTTATAAATCTAATTCTTGATTTCACACCCCCAAGAGATCTGAAATTAGAGAGAAGTTAGATCAGCAAAATTGAATTTTGTGGAAAGTACAGCTATAGGAGTGATGCACTTAATTTCCTTTACTGATCATTCTATTACACAGAAAATAGATAATTTTGATTCAAGAAGCTGAAGGAAATTAAATGTAAAAAAGATAATCAACATTTTCTAATAAAGGTCAGTATTAGAAATAACTTGAGCTAATCCCTTCCATTGATGTGTTAATTAAATGTTATACAGATAAAATTTCCTGCAATTATTTTGACCACTAAAATATATTAAGTCCCTTCCATGTGCATCACACAGTGTTAAACACAGAAAGGCAAAAACAAAGGAGAGGGGAAAGAAACTGATCCCTGACTTTAAACAACTGCATTTTTTTCAAATGATAAGCTTAGTGTTTCTCAAAATGTCATCTATGGATCCTCTGATTAGAGTCACCATAAGAGCTCTGCAGAAATACAGGGGCTGGGCCTTACCTAACACCTAGTTATTTAGGATCTCTGATAGAAAGGCCTTTTCAGAGGGTTCCCTAGAGACTCAAGTACAATAAAGTTTGAGATTGCTCCCATAGGAACAATCACAAGTCTACATCATTCAAGAGATTTGAGTACAGGCCTAGATGAGAGAATGACTAATTTACTAAGACTCTTATTTTCCCATTTCCTATCTTATACTGAAGCTCACATTCCAACTGAATTCCTTTGGCTCTTATGGTTGAAAAGAAATTGCTATATATTCCTGAATTACCTTTACTAATAGTTCAGCCACACTCAAAGACCTGAATATAGTAAAAACTTGAGTAACTTTGACCTGTTAAAGGAGAGTCACACTAGCTTGGAAGGGGTCAGAATCAGTGGACATTTGGCCAGGTGTGATGGCTCACACCTGTAATCCCAACACTTTGGGAGGCCAAGGCTGGCTGATGGATCACTTGAAGTCAGGAGTTTGACACCTGCCTGGTCAACATGGTGAAACCCTGTCTCTTCTAAAAATACAAGAAAAAAAAGGAGAGATCCAAGATGGCCGATTAGCAACAGCTCAGGAATGTAGCTCCCAGTGAAAGCGCAGAGAACGAGTGGACGCCGCACTTTCCGACGAATTTTTGTTGCCCACAGACGGGGAGATTCCCGGCAGAGGAGCCACACGGG
>CAUYQU010083185.1:0-17444 GCA_963574635.1 Cheracebus regulus
GTGGGGCTGCTCCACCTGGGAATCTCCTGGTCTGGGGGTAATAAAAATCCGTCTGGAAATGCGGCGTCCACTCACCCTCTGCACTTTCACTGGGAGCTGCAATCCTGAGCTGCTCCTAATCCGCCATCTTGGATCTCTCCACCGTCAGTGGTTTATAGGACACCATCATTGTGCAAATTAGAACACATACTTCTTCCTCAAGACACATTGCTTCATTCTGTTTGAAACTGTCTCCATAGTGTATATTGCTTATACTAGAACAAATCTGCCCATCTGTCATAAAACTGTTGTATTCCACTTACAAATCAATAACATCTGCTATACAAATAGAGACTCATAGTTGCAGCCTGGTACAGTGTGCAACCTGTACAACCATAGATGATAACCCCCTTTTAGTGGAGGGAGGTATGTGATTTCAAACCCCCAAGTATTTTATTGATCCTAAGCAACTTATTCTTTGGCTCCTTTACAGTCAGGATGATTTTTAAATAAGGAGAATGTATGTCCAAAGTTCAAATGACTACTCTTGGTGCTGAGAAATATTTTTGTTTTATTGATTAGTGAATTTATTTAAATAAGAAGTCCTATTAAAGGCATAAAACTTAAATCACAGTTTTTTTAAATAGTCATCTTTATTTTTTAAAATTATGTTGCATACAATTCAAACTGTTCTGGAAAATCTAGGAAGGATGGCTGTGGAACTCTAACTTCCAGTGTGAGATTCTACAGCCCAGTCTTCAGCCCCCTGATGGGACATTTCTGCCCCTGTCTCCTGTCTTTGCCTAGAGGGTTCCTTGCGATTCGGAGGCACCAGTGACTGCAACGGTTCCAACTGGGACATGAGAGGTTCACAGAGCACTGTCCCTGTGGGCTATCCCTCCAATGCCTCTCATGCAGAGATGGCTGCTAGAGAGGGAATGACTGTGTGGTCCGGTCTCTCTCTCTTACTAACCATTTAGGCACTGCCATGAACTCTTTCTCCTTACTGCTGTGCACCTGCGTTCACTGGTGGCTGAGGAGGACAAAACTGCCAAGAGTGACGATGGTCCCCAAAAGCACATGGAGCATTTGTCCACAGATGATCAGGAGAAAGGGAGCTGCACCTTCAGATGAGGAGAAGCTGTGTTGAGCTAGAAAACACCACTTGTAAACTGCAGCAGGGCATCTTCATCCCACCTATGGAAGACAGAAGAAGGACTATCAAGAAACAGTAGTGAAAGCCATCTTTGTCCCCAGGGAACTATCATTCAAAGTGGGGAAACATGAAGTTGTGGCCAAGCACCCATCCTTCGTGAAATTATCTGCCTAAATAATCTAAGGGAATGGTGATATGAGTCATGTTCTGAAAGATAAGATTCTAGTTCCAGTCCAGATGCTAACCAGCTGTTTAATTGCAGGCAAGTCCTCTCATCACCTGGTACCTCTGAGTCCACATTGTGGGATGAAGGTGAACTAAGTGACCTGCAAGCTCCCTTCCAGATCCAGAGGCAGCATGGCATAAAGAGTAGAGACTCTGGAGCCAGAAAAAACACCTGGGTGGACATCACAGCTCTGCCTCCTGATAGCTGTGTGACATTGAACAAGTGACTCATCCTCTCTGTGCTGAAGTAAAAATGGGGATTTAAACGTTACCTACTTCATAGAGCTGCTGAGGGGATTCAATAACATCACATGTGTAAAGTGCTTAGAACAGAGTCTGGCACATAGAGTATGGTTAATAACCGTTCTACTAGAATGGAGACCACATGCCGGCAAGGATCTATGCCTGTTTTGATCACTGATGTGCTTATTAAAGTGTTTGATAATAGTAGCTGGCACATAGCAGGCATACGGTAAGTATTTGTTGAAAGAATGAATGAGTGAATCAACATTCTTACTCTATGCCCTCATAATTAGAGTTTGTACTGATAGTACTTCTCTATCCACTCTCTCCTTCCATTGAGGTTTCCCACCATCATTCTTACTATAATGTGGAGGATCTTCAGGAAGTAAGAGAGAAGAACAAAATATGTAAATTTCAAAAAACACCTTAGTTGTCATGACAAATTGCATTTTCCAAAAAATGATTTTAACAATATCAACCCACATGCTCTTACAGAAGAACCTTGCCAAATCCCCACCAAGACATGTCGGAAAGCTAGACTTTCCCTCTATTTTAATATGGCCAGGCCTTTGATTGCCTTGACTAATAGAATATGGTAGATGTGATATTATATGACCTTCCAAGGCCAAGTCATAAAATGTGATACAGCTTTGGCCAGACTCTCTGTCTTGAAATACTCAACTTGGGACACAGAGCTGCCATGTGAGAAGTCCAAGGCCGCCATGCCATAGGGAAGCCCAAGCTTGCTGGCCCTCAACAGGTTACTCTTCAGCTGGGCCCCTGTTTTTTTTCTTTTCATCCGGTAATTGTTAGGCTCTTCAAAAACCATTTCACATTCTTGAGAGGTTTAATATTTTCTTCCTTTTCCCATCATTTGCCACAATTTTTCTCAAGTCTCAAGATGACAGTAACTCCAACATTTTCTTTTTGTCATTAATGCTTGACTCATTATAAGAGGGAACACCTATAAATTTTACATCCACTCTGGTAAGCATAATAAAGATTTGATTCCCGGGGGGAAGGAATATTGATCATGATGAAGGAGGTATTATTTATCATATGGCAATTCAGGGTGCATATTTGCACACTTTTAAAAGTAACCATGCCTTGGGCATTTTTAAATAATAAAGTATTCAAGGAGCTATTCACACAAATCTCTTTACCTGATAAATTCTAGGATGGCTACTCCTCTGGAACAGAAAGGAAAAGAGAGAACAAGCTCATGTCAGACATAAAATGTCTCAGCTGCCTAAAAGAGGTATCCAATGTCAAGAACAGAAAGTAATAAAGCATAATTTCAAGGTTACCATAGGAGACAACTGAGGTCTGACTTCGCAAAAGCAGCTTATAATGTGGTGGAGAGAGCCCAGAATCTGCAGTCAGAAACCTTCATGTGTATTCCAACTCTGTCACTTAGCAGCTATATAACTTAAACAAACAGTATTTCCAAGACCTAATTTCTTTTTTTAATTTCAATACTTTTGGGGTACAGGCGGTGTTTGGTTATGTGGATGTGTTTTTTGGTGGTGATGTCTGTGTCTGAGATTGTAGTGCACCTGTCACCCAAGCAGTGTACACTGTGCCCAATATGTAGTCTTTTATCCCTCAACCCCCTCCAAACCTCACTTCTTGAGTCCCCAAAGTCCATTATATCACTCTTATGCCTTTGTGTTCTCATAGCTCAGCTCCCACTTATAAAGTGAGAACATACAATAGTTGGTTTGCCATTCCTGAGTTACTTCACTTAGAATAATGGCCTCAAGCTCCATCCAAGTTGCTGCAAAAGACATTATTTCATTTCGTTTTATAGCTGAGTAGTATTCCATGGTGTATATACAACATATTTTCTTCATCCATTCATCAGCAAGATCTAATTTCTTTTATTGTCAAATAAGATCTGCTTTTAAAATTATGTAAAAAAAAAAGAATTGAGAAAAAATGTATTCAAAATAAAAGCTTACACACAAATGCTCATAGACGCACTATTCACAACAGCCAATAGGTGGAAACAACTCAAATGTCTATCAACCAATAAATGAATTAACAAAATGTGGTATATCCATAAAATGGAATATTATTTCATTGTAAAAAGGGATTAAGTGCCGACTCATGATACAACATGGATGAACCTTGAAAACATTATACTAAGTGAAAGAAGCCAGTCAAAAAAGACTACATAGTGTATATTTCTATCTATATAAAATGACAAGAAGAGGCAAATCCATCAAGATGGAAAGCAGATTAGTGGCTGCCAGGGGCTGGGAGTAGAGGAAGTGACTTCTTAATAGCCACTGGATTTGCTTTTGAAATGAAGCAAATGTTTTTGAACTAGATAGTGGTAATAAATGTACAACATTGTGAATGTCCTAAATGCCATTTAATTGTACAATTTAAAGTTGTTAAAATGGTGAATTTGTTATGCATCTTTTACTACCGCAACAAAATTATTGTAAAGCATCTAGCACAGTTTCTAGCACTTCACTGGAGTTCAATAAATAGCATTTCTTATTTCTCTTTGGTGATCTGTTGTTAAGCTTGCCTGCTCTAATCCCAAAGATGAGCATGCAGTGCATCTCATTGCCTTATTGGCAAAGCCCAGTTTGCACCCGGAACCCTGGTGGCCAGGAGGTCCAGGAAATGTCCCACTAAAGAAGATGTCAGCAAAGAGCTAAAAAATAACATCAAGCACAGAAAGGCACCATGTTTTTCCTTCAAGGATGACACTCCCACAGAGTTTGCTCCTAGTGCAGTTGCATTTACTCCCTGATTGCCACATATTAATACAGTCCCATCCTTAAGACATGCGATCCTGGGTCCCATCATCAGAGATTCTTCCTCAGGAGGTCTGGCATTGGGCTTAGCACTGGAACTTTTAAAATCTATGGAATAACTCTGCACAGCAGGACTGAAAGCTACAGCCTAGAGAGTGGGCCAGGACAAGAATATGAGGAGAGAAATAGAGAGAAAATCCTGTATAAACTCGAAACAAGCCTGGAGAACTTCCAACTTCCAACTCGGGGAAGCATGGGGAAGGAGACCGAGAATGTTTCATGGAGGATGTGGCATCTATAGCAGAGAGAGTTGGAATATGAATTCACGGGGCAAAAGCCATTCCAGGTCAAGGAAATGAGTGGAGCCAAGCCCTGGCAGTAGGAGAGCCCAAGTCTGATGTGAGGATCAGCAGCTTGATGTTACGGACTGAATGTTGTGTCTCTCCAGTATTCATATGTTGAAAGACTAACCCCCAGTGTGACTGTGATCAGAGTAAGAAAGGAAGTAAGTAAGACTAAATGAGGTCATAAAGGTGGGGCCCTGATTTAATGGGATTAGTGTCCTAATAAGAAGAGACACCACAGAGCTATAATAAAGGACAGGCCATGTGAGGACACCATGTGGCTGCCTGCAAGTGAAAAACAGAGCCCTCACCAGAAACTGGCACTTTTATCTTGGGCTTTCAGCCTCTGGAACTGTGAGAAAATAAACTTCTGGTGGTTAAGCCACCCAGTCTATGTATTTTGTTATGGCAGCCCAAGAAGGATAATACACATGGCTACAGCATAGAAGGTTCAGTAGATAATGGTTTAATCTGGAAGGTAGGCTGGGGCTAGATCTTGGAAGACTTTGCATACCAGTCTTTGGGTAGATAATATTTTAGAAGAATTGCTGTTTTCATAATGAACTTCACCTAAGAAAGGCCCAGTGTGAAGATATGCTTGTTACTTCTGGGAAAATTCTTACTTGAAAATGAGCCGCTGCCCTCAAAACATCCCTGGGAAATTTGTACTATTAAACTCTTGAGATATGCGGGCTTCGGGTGATTTGTTCTGAAGTCCAAGCTGGGTCACTGGGTGAGCAGAGGACCTGGCTTAATTAGGAGTCTTGGGTTTTCACCAGAGCCTCCTAAGGCCCTTCTCAATATTCACTGTTCCAGCATAGGAGTCTCATTAAACAAACAGCTTTTTCTCCTGGAGAACAATGATTGCTGAAGAACAAAGGTGAAATCATTAACTTTGTCAATAAGAGAAGAGAAGGCCAGGTGATCGGAGCTTTTCTTCATAAGCTCTGGAGAGAGGAGCCACAGTGGATGTTTATTCTTGTTCTCCTCCAGTGAAGAGTGATCATTACCAGAAATCCCTGGCACACCAATGGTCTGGAACAAACAACAATGCCCTTAGTACAGTTCTCTCTTCTTCCACGTCTGTCAGATGCTGTGTGGAGTGTTTTACATATGACCTGTCATTTAATCTTTGTAGCAATTCTATGAGTTAAATTGCCTTATTCAGGCTGGACACAGTGGTTCATGCCCGTAATTCCAGCACTTTGAGAGACTGAGGCAGGCAGATCGCTTGAGCTCAGGAGTTCAAGATCAGCCTGGGCAACATGGCAAAACCCTGTGTCTACAAAAAATACAAGTATTACCCTGGTATGGCAGTGCGTGCCTTTAGTGCAAGCCTCCTGAGGTGGGAGAATCTCTTGAGCCCAGGAGTTCAAGACTGCAGTGACTAAAGACAGCACCACTGCACTCCAGCCTGAGAGACAGAGCGAGACCCTGTCTCAAAAAACAATAACTATAAATAAATTGGCTTATCCACTTTACAGATGAGGATATTAAAGTCCAGAGAGGAACAAATGTGTTCTTTTTTGGAAAGCAGCCATGAAAGCAAATCCAAATACAATCTCAAGGCCACCCCTACTTCGACAGATCATGTGCCCCCTCTCCCCCTCCATATGCCACTAGACTGAAAGGAAACCAGCAACAGCTTGGAACAAGTGGTCCCAACCACCCCATCATAAATGGAGATTCCCACTAGAAAGTCAATACCAGGGAAGGGACAATAGAGGTCAGAGATTCAGCTTCATTTGCCTTGTGTGCAATGGTGGCATGTGTTTTTGCAAAATCTCCCCTGGTGATTCTCACGTGTGCCCAAGTTAGGGACCTCTGTACTAGATTAGGCAGCCTCCCATCAATGGGTCCTAGACAAAAACTCTGCTTCATACCAGGAGTTCTGTGAATCACCTGATTCCAAGTGAAGTTCTGCCCACCAAAGATACATAACTGACAAGACATGCAATTCAGGAGCCCTTTTTAGAGGACAGGCAAACCCCTTGGTGGCCCAACTAGATGGAACTAACCATCTAAAGTGAGCTAAATTACCATCAAAACAAAACTCTACCCTTGGCTTTGTCACTGTGAGAAACAGCCATAAAAGAATCCCTTCAATTATTTTTTGCAGAATTGCTATTAAATGCCTTGTAGAGTGTATTGAATAGTGGCATCCAAAAATGATACATCCAAGTCCTAACCCCTGATACCTATGAATGTGTCCTCATTTACTTGGAAATAAGTCTTTTGGAAATTTACTTGGAAATAAGGTCTTTGCAAATGGAATAAAGCTAAAGATCTCAAGATGAGATCATCTTGGATTTAGGTTGGGGCCTTGATCCAATGACTGATGTCTTTATAAGAGGAAGAAGAGGGAGTTTTGAGACACAGAAGAGAAAGCTATAGGAAGATGGAGACTGAGATTGAAGTGATGTAACCCAGGGAATGCCAAGGCTTGCCTGCAGCCAGCAGGAGCTGAGAGAGAGTCATGAAACGGAGTCTCTCTTACAGCCTCCAGAAGGAACGAACCCTGACAACCTCTTGATTTTGGACCTCTGGCCTCCAGAAATGTGAAAAACTAAATTTCTGTTGTTTTAAACCACCAAATTTGCTGTACGTTGTTATAGTAGCCCTAGGAAGCTAATACATCTTATACATTACACCACAGTTCATATCAGGGACTAAACAACAAATTTCCTTCTAGAATTCAGTATATGGAAGCATCTTGGGTCTCCTGATAAACACACAAAGAGCAATAGGATTGTAACGTGACAATATCACACTTTTTAATCAAAAAAATCAGATGAAAATTAGGTCTCAAGTTCAGTGATTTCTGATCTTGAATTCTTGTCATAAATGTCTCCTTGCTTTTCTGTTTCTGTTCTTTCATGTTGAATTTTATTTTTAGTTTGCTTACTGTGCATTAGGTTATATTATAAATCACCTAAAATCCCCTTTTGAACAGAGACAGCTATAAAATTATAAATAATAGTGGAGTGATTGAAAGAATGAGCTCAAGAATCAAACTTCCTAGGTTCAAATACCAGCTCCACAACTTAGAAACTAGATGACTGTGTGAGTACTCCTTGCCTGTTTCCTCAGCTGTCACATGGGAATAATATCAGTATTGTTCTGATATTGTTCTGTTACAAAGGATTAAATCAGTTAAAAAATATATGCAAAGTGCTTAGAACAATGCCTGACATCTAAAAAGTATTCATTTCACAAATGTTAGCTATTACTATTGTTTGTCTGTGTTACTGCCTTAGTCACAATGCGCTCCTGGAGATTCACTGCCTTCAGGATGAAGTTCAAGCTCCCCACCACAGTACATAAGGCTTTCCATGATGGCTGCCTAGGGGCTGTGACACATCTCTGCCAAGGGTGTCCTAGCTGACCCTCCAGCAATGCTGACCACACCTGCACTCTTGGCTTTTCTGCTAGGGATCCCCTGGTTAACACCTACTCACCCCTCAAGGTTCAGCCCTGGAGTTACCCACTCCTGAAACCCAAGCCTCCCCTGAGTTGTGGTAGATGTTCTTCATCCCAGCTCTCTCTGTGCTCTGGGCCTGTCTCCATGTCTAGCCCACCATGTCCACAATCTGTTAGAAGGATTTGTGTTATGTCTCTCTTGTCTGGGATGCATTCAAATCTCCTGATTTCAGTTGTGTTTGTTGGCAATGCTTTCATTCTTTGAAAAGAATGAAGCACAGAAGCCCTTTGGAAGATGAGCCATCAGGCTGTAGTGAGGGAGGCTCCCTGTCTGGAGTCTGTATCCTGACTTATTAGGGTGGCCCCAGAAGGGTCAGATAGCATCTGACCACTTAAAGCTCCAGAAGGTTCTGCAAACCACATCTGGTCTGCTAATGTTTGGGGTAAAAGTTGGCTTTTCTATTAAGGCCTTTGAACCTTAAGGCCAGTGTTACACAGTTGGTTAACTGTCATTCTGCATTTAGAGTCACTGACCCCTAATTTTGAGGGAGTTAAAGAATAACAGCCTCTGGGAGAAATAGAGTTTCCAGATAAATGACTTTGTTTGAGCACATTTGGAAGCACTACATTAAATCCTCTGAGAGGTTTGCCCTCATGCTCTTTTTGAAGACATCAGATCTGGGGCTTGGTGGGGTGTGTGTGTGTGTGTGTGTGTGTGTGTGTGTGTGTGTGTGTGTCTGGGCATGTGCACACATGTATATGCATGAGAGAAAGAATTGGTCAGGGCCCTGTGTTATCATGAGAACATCCTCATATGAGAATCAAAGGATAACAGGTTCCCGGAAGAAACATACCAATGGACTTGGGTTTAACTGGCCTTGTGTCCTACCCAACCCAGCTCTCCAGCTTCTCCCCACAAAGTTCCAGGCCTCCTCTCCTGGGACCCCTTATTCCCACTGAAAGCAGGATATGGAGTGTGAGGGTCCCAGACATGGGACCTGTGCACATCTTGAGATGGGAGCCTGAGCCTGCACAGGGGAAGAAGTGGAATAGCCAGGCTGCAGATTCCCAGACAACAAGGGCCCCTGTGCTCTCCAGGGCCCTCCTGAGGCTGCACCTTTTGAGACTCTCCACCATTAAAGGGGCCTTTGTGGGTATTCAGATGAAGGAAGATCAGGAGGTCTTCAGATGCAGAAAATGAGATGTTAGGGGTGTGGAAAGGGAGCCAGGGTGATTTCTCCTCAGGTGGGCCTGCACCAGCAGCCAGTGTGGAAACAACGTGGAGCCTGGAGTCAAGCTGGCCTGGGCTAGAGCCAGGGATTGGAGAAAGAGGGCAACTGGGAACGTGCTACATCCAAGCTAGATTGTAAAGGCCTTTGGATGGGTAGCTGGTGCCAGGCACTCTTCCCTGTAACCACCCATAAAGGCTGGCACAGAGCACATTTTCTTGCACACACAAATCCTTGTACCATCAGCCTGAACCCCATCCTCACTCCTCCATCCCCCAACCCTAGCCTTTCAGGAGTGAAGGGGTGGGAATATTGATACTCCATCCTCACCTGGTCCAGCCTCAGCATTCAGAGGGTGGAGAAATAAGACTCAATGGTGCTTACGTCAAGATCAGACCTGCCTTGAGCCTGAGTTGCCTCAAGCAACTGATTGCCTCTCTAGCCTTTGGGCAGGTCTCAGATCATTTACATAGAGGCCATAGAGGCCAAAAATCAAGTGCAACCAATAGGCAAGGCATGAAGTCAGAGCATGTGCAGGATAACACGTGCCCAGTGGAACAACCATTGGCTTGAGCTATGGTCCAGAGCTAAGATTGGACACCACCAGCAGCAAGGAGGTAGCAGCCAGTCAACCAATAGGTTCTAGGTGGTAAGGACAGAGCAGGGAACAAAAGCACAGAAACCCTCTCCTCTTGGAACCTCCATTTCTCACTGAAAAGAAAAGGCTGCTGGCCCAGCCCAGGTCTGAAGGGCTCACTGTGGCACAACGAAGCACTCAGGCTCCGTCTGGGTTTGGTTCCTCTTTGCCTCTTACATCTAGTGACCTTACACAAGCCATGCACTTCTCTAGATCTCAGTTTCCTCATCTGGAAAGTGAGATTAAAAAGACCAGCAGCCTAGGTGGGCTGCTGTGAGGATTTTGTCAGTTAAGTAAAGCACTAAGAACAGCATGTGACTCACAGTAAGAACAGCAAGAATTTCTTTACTATTGTCCTGGGCACTGCCCTTATAAAAATGCCAGGAGTGTACAATGCTTGCACTGCAGAGCATTTTAAAGAAGCCACCCAGGGCCTGCCAGCTTGTGTTCCATCAATGGTGACAAATTGCTGCCTGGCCTCAGACAGGTCTCTAATTGTTCTCAGCCTCCAGCCCTTCCCCAGTCCTGGGGTGGTAGAGGAGCAGATGGTGCTGGCTCATTCAGGAGGTCCTAGGAGGCAATCTGAGGTCACCACCAGCAGAGTTAGGGCAGGTGGCTCCAGGCTTGCCATGGAAAGAGGTGGCAAGGTGGCCTGATGGCAGAAGGGGCACTCACAGCTTCATCTGGCAGGGTAAGCAGGAGCCCCGGGCTACAGAGATTATGTATGAGCCTCTGAACATCTTGCAGGGTGGCATCTGGAGCTGTTGTGTCATGATTTACTGAAATCTGTGCTCAAGTTAAATCAAGATTGGAAAGGCTGATGAATGAATGAACTACCATTTTAAAACATATATAGTCACTTCGTTTTGATAAAGTTGGGATAGGAACAAGCAAGAAGAGGATCTAGCCCATTCCACCTCTGGCCGCCTCTGCGAGAGGAGCCGCCGCCAGTTCTGCGCATCTGCAATGGATGGTCAGGCGGAAGTGCTCCGGTTTCCTGATCAAGAGGAATAAGCACACCTGCAGCAACGAGCCCAGTAACTTGAAGGCCCGCAACTCCTTCCGCTACAATAGGCTGATTCGCCGCCAGACTGTGGGCGTGGAGCCGGCAGCCGATGGCAAAGACGTCCTGGTGGTCACGAAGTGGAGATCAGGCCAGTGGACGCCTGCCACCTCCTACATGTGGACCTCCATCAGCAAGAATGCTTGCGCCAAGCAAGATCCGCGAGAAAAAGTACCCGCCATCTGCATGTGCGTGGCTGCCTGTCCCCAGGGCCAGCGCCATCCTGCGCAGCCAGAAGCCTGTCCGCCCCACCAAGAGCTCCTGAGCCCCCGCCCCTAAGAAATAGCGGGCTTTCTCACCCAAAAGAAGAAGGAAGAGGAGGGAAGGAAGAGGATCGAGGAGGAAGAAGAAGAGAATCCAGTGTCCTGAATATAACTCAAGAAGACTTTTACTGTTTGTTCTGATTTGTAATCCCCTAGGCATAAGTCAGAAATAATATGAGTGTCCCGCCACCATGAAAGCCCTTTGCAGTGTTTAGAAAATCTGTACTGTCCAATATGGCAGCCAAAAGCCACATGTGCCTATTGAGCACTTGAAAATGGCTCGTTGAGAGCCGAGGCAGCCGGCAGACGTGCAGGGGATGGGTGGACATCTTGGGATCCGGAGAGTGGCTGAGCCGGCAGAGCAAAGGGCAGCAGACATCAGGTCTGTTCTCAGAGCGATGGGCCACAGAGACTGATCTGCCTCCACGATTGGAGGCTTATTCATCTATAATCACAAGCGTGAGGTGCTCATCTCCCCAGTCTACCGAGATGACATCCGGAGGAACGCAGTGGACGCCTTTTGCATCAATGTTATCCATGCCCGGTGTGCAGCCCCATCACCAACATTGCTCACACCAGCTTCTTCCACACCAGTGATCCAACATCTGGCTGGCAGCAGTCACCAAGCAGAATGTCAATGCTGCCATGGTCTTCTAATTCCTCTGTAAGATGTGTGACGTGATGGCTGCCTACTTCAGCAAGATCAGCCAGGAAAACATCAAGAAAAATGTTGTGCTCATATATGAGCTGCTGGATGAGATTCTAGACTTTGGCTACCCACAGAATTCTGAGACAGACGTGCTGAAAACCTTCATCACTCAGCAGGGCATCAAGAGTCAGCATCAGACAAAAGAAGAGCAGTCACAGATCACCAACCAGGTGACTGGGCAGATCAGCTGGTGGCGAGAGGGTATCAAGTATTGCCGGAATGAGCTCTTCCTGGAGGTGCTGGAGAGTGTGAACCTGCTCATGTCCCCACAAGGGCAGGTGCTGAGTGCCCATGTGTCGGGCCGGGTGGTGATGAAAAGCAACCTGAGTGGGATGCCTGAATGCAAGTCTGAGATGAATGACAAGATCATCATTGAAAAACAGGGCAAAGGCACAGCTGATGAAACAAGCAAGAGTGGGAAGCAATCAATTGCCATTGATGACTACACCTTCCACCAGTGTGTGCAACTCAGCAAGTTTGACTCTGAACGCAGCTTCAGCTTTATCCTGCCAGATGGAGCATTTGAGCTTATTAGGTATCACACAACCAAGGACATCATCCTTCCCTTCTGGGTCATCTCTCTAGTGTGAGCAGTGGGACACACCAAACTGGAGGTCAAGGTGGTCATCAAGTTCAACTATAAACCCTCACTGCTGGCTCAGAAGACTGAGGTGAGGGTCCCATTCCCCTGAACACAAGTGGGCTGCATAAAGGGGAAGGCCAAATACAAGGCCAGCAAGAACGCCATCGTATGGAAGATCCAGTGCATGGCAGGTATGAAGGAATCACAGATCAGCGCAGAGATTGAGTTTCTGCCTACCAACATCAAGAAGAAATGGGCTCGACCCCCCATTTCCATGAACTTTGAGGTGCCATTTGCGTCCTCTGGCCTCAAGGCGCGCTACTTGAAGGTGTTTTAACTGAAGCTGAACTATGGTGACCATGATGTCATCAAATGGGTGTGCTACATTGGCTGCAGTGGCATTTGTGAAACTCGCTGCTCCCCACCCACGCTCCTCCACAGGTCCAGGAGCCGCTCCCTCCCTGCCACCACACATAGTGTCTCCTCCCTCCTGCTTTGCTGACTTCCCTTTGCACCAGGCCCTGAGTCTAGGTCTGGGCCAAGCACATTGCAAGTGGGACTGGTGGAGCAGTCTCTGGGCTCCCTGGGCTCCCTGGGCAGGGTGGTTCTGAGGCTCCTGCCCTCCCAGCCACCTGTCTGTCCTGGCCTAGCCAGAGTCTAAGTTCTGTGACCAAAGCCAGGTGGGTTCCTTTTCCTTCCCACCCTTGTGGCCACACCTCTGGAATGAAAAGGTTGGCTGCCCCTCACTCGGAGCTCCCCCAAAGGCCAGCAATGGATCCCCAGCCCTCACTTCCTACTCTGCTTTGGGATAGTGTGTGCTCCATTTTGTACATGTGTGATTTCATCCAGTTATAAACTCAATAAATTCTGTAGAGTGGAAAAAAAAGAAAATGGCTCATTGAGATATGCTGTATGTGTACATTCTGGATTCCAAGACTTAGTATGGAAAAAATAATGTAAATATATCATTAATAATTTTTATTAATTACATATTGAAATGCTAATGTTTTTATGTATTGGGCTAAAATAAAATGTATTACTAATATTAATTTCACCCATTTCTTTTTCTTTTTCTTTTGTATGTGGCTACTAGAAAATCTACACATGTGACTTTCTATTGGATAATGGAGTTAAACAGAGAATGGTATTCATGGGGTCTGCTTTTCCCAGTGGTGCTAGTTGAGCCATCACTGTTTTCTTCTTGCTCTAATAGCAAACAGACTGCAGTGGAGAAAACACTGAGCCAGGAGACTGCAGATCCAATTTATCACTTCACCTCAGCCGTCAAGTTGCTGCATGGCTCTGGTAACAATAGTGATCGCAGCAAACACTTCCACAATTTTTTAAATGTATATATAGAGGCCAGGTGCTCTTCTAAACATTTGACACATGTAAATTTCTCGCTAAAACTCTATGAGATGATAGGAGCTATTATTAGCTTCATTTTCCGTATGTGGACACTGAGGTGTTAAGAGGTTAAATCACAAGCCCTAAGCTCAGACTGGAAATTGGTAGAGCTAGGAGTCCAAGCCAGGCAGTCTGGTTCCAAGTTCTGTGTTGTGAACCGCCTCTTACCTCAAGCAATCCATACTTGCTTGGATTCAGTTTCTCTGTCTATCAAATAAAGTTAATAATATCTGTCTGTCTACCACCTT
Source organism: Cheracebus regulus (assembly GCA_963574635.1). Lineage (NCBI taxonomy): Eukaryota > Metazoa > Chordata > Mammalia > Primates > Pitheciidae > Cheracebus > Cheracebus regulus. Next base: position 14,278 of record CAUYQU010083185.1, read on the forward strand.
GCAGGATTGTATAATGCCAAGGATTGGAAGACAACATGAGTGACCACAGACTTTATAGATGGAAGCTGGTAGAAGCTTAGGAAAGGAAATTGGCAGAACTAGGATTCAAAGCCAGGTAGTCTGGTTCCAAGATCTATGCTGCAAACCATCTCTTACTGCAAGTAATCCAAAGTTGCTTGGATTCAGTTTTGTTATCTAAGAAACAAGAATCAGAAGACAACATGGGTGACCACAGACTATATAGACGTAAGCTGGCAGAAGCTTAGGAAATGAAATTACATTGAAGGAGCTTCCCATCCACAAGGCTACTAAAACCCAAGCTCATAGCTTACAATAATGTCTTCCCAAATACCCCCAAATGGAATTAACGTTTTCTCTTCTTATGCCTCATAACATTTTGATACATTACAGTCCTTCACACATCTTATCTTTCATTGCACACACACACACACACACACACACACACACACGTGTGTGTATCTGTTTCCTTCATTACTGTTTAGATTTTTAAAAGTCAGACTGTCTTACAGATCAGTGCTTTTTAACTGGAGGTTAAGATTTTGCTCCCAGAGGACATTTGGTGATGTCTGGAGAAAGTTTTGATTAACACAACTTGTGAGGTTAGAGGTATGGCGCTACTAGCCTCTAGTGGGCAAAGATCAGGGATGCTGCTAAGCATCTGACAACACACAGAACAGCCCCCTACAACAAAGAATTATCTGGGCCAAAATCTCCATACTGCCAAGAGTGAGAAACCCTGTAGATCATTAGATGATCCATTATGCCTAAAACATGCACGAAACAATAGGCACTCCATAAATGACAAAAGACTGATTGATTATTTGAAAAAATAATAAATACATATTCACCTATCTGCATGGATATAACTTCCTTTTGGCTATGCTCTACAAATATGTATCCAGTGCCTACCATATGCCAGACACATTATCAGCCTAGGGAATAGGGGAATGCAAAGTTCCAAAGCACATGAGTTTCCTGTCCCCAGGATAGGACAGTCTCCTAGGAGAGTCACAGTCAAAGCAGTGTGTCAAACGGTAAGTGCCCTCATTCTTGCCAGCTCTGGACAGAAGCATCACACAGAAACTTTGTGATGACAGATGACCCAGCCAATCCTGGAGATACTCATCATTTTTTCTCAATCTTTATTTTGAAAAAATGTCAAACATATAGAAAAGGTGGAGTAACAGTACAATACACAAATTTATATACATTAGCAACATTTAGATAGATAGATGTAGAAATATAAATACACACACAATGCTTTGGAAAATAAGATGCAGACATCATGACCTCAGCCAAATACATCAGCATGCATAGGACCGACCTACTGATTTAATCAGTCTGGAATGAGGACTTGGCATCAGTAGTTTAAAAAATTCTCCATTTGGGTAAGGGCCAAGATGGCCAAATAGGAACAGCTCCTGTTGCTGCAGTGGTGCAGAAGGCGGGTGATTTCTGCATTTCCAACTGAGGTACCCAGTTCATCTCACTGGAACTGGTTAGGCAGTGGGTGCGACCCACAGAGCTAGCAGAGGCAGGGCAGGGCATTGCTTCCCCAGGGAAGTGCAAGGAGCCAGGGGGCCTTCCTCCCTGAGCCAAGGGAAGCCGTGAGGGACAGTGCTACCTGCTCCAGGTACTATGGTTTTCCTACAGATTTTTGCAATCTGCAGATCCAAAATTTCCTTGTGAGCCTGCACCTCCAGAGTCCTGAGTTTCAAGCACAAAACTTGGTCACTGTTTGGGCAGGCACCAAGCTAGCTGCAGGATTTTTTTTCATACCCCAATGGCACCTGGAACCCCAGTGAGACAGAACTGTCCACTCCCCTGGAAAGGGGCCTGAAATCAGGGAGTCAAGTGGTCCCACTCAGCAGATCCTACTCCCACAAAGCCCAGCAGACTAAGAACCACTAGCTTGAAATTCTCACTGCCAGCACAGCAGTCTGGAGTTGACCAGATCAAGCTTAATGAGGCTTTAGTATGCAGTTTTCCCCGGACAGTGCTGAGACTGGGAGGTTTGGACTGGGTGGAATTCACAGTGCAGCAAAGTGACTGTGGCCAGACTCCTTCTCTAGATTCCTGTCACCAGGCAGGGCATCTCTACAGGAAATGCAGCCGCCCCAGTCAGGGGCTTACAGATAAAACTCTCATCTCCCTGGGACAGAGCACCTGGAGAGAGGGGCAGCTGTGGGCACTGCTTCAGTTGACTTAATCTTTCCTGCCTGCTGGCTCTGAAGAGAGTAGCTGTCCTGACAAGGGAGATTCTCCCAGCACAGTGTACCAGCTCTGCTAAGGGACAGATTGCCTTCTCAAGTGGGTCCCTGATCCCTGTGCTTCCTGACTGCGAGAGACCTCCCAACAGGGGTTGACAGATACCTTATACAGGAAAGCTCCAGCTGGCATCTGGCAGATGTCTCTCTAGAATGAAGCTTCCAGGGAAAGAAGCAGGCAGCAATCTTTGCTGTTCCACAGCCTCTACTGCTGATACTCACGTAAAGAGGGTCTAGAGGAAACCTCCAGCAAACTGCAGCAAACCTGCAGCAGAGGGGCCTGACTGTTAGAAAAAATAAACTAACAAACATAAAGCAACAACAACCACATCAACACAAAAGATCCCCACACAAAAACCCCATCCAAAGATCATCGGCGTCAAAGATCAAAGGTAGATAAATCCAGGAAGATGAGGAAAGACCAGTACAAAACTCTGAAAATTCCAAAAGCCAGAATGCCTCTTCTTTTCCAAATGATTGCAACTCCTTTCCAGAAAGGGCACAAAATTCAATGGAGGATTATATTGATGAATTGACAGAAGTAAGCTTCAGAAGGTGGGTAATAACAAACTCCTCTGAGCTAAAGGAGCATATTCTAACCCAATGCAAGGAAGCTAAGAATCTTGATAAAAGGTTACAGGAACTGCTAACTAGAATAACTAGTTCAGAGAATAACATAAATGACCTGATGGAGCTGAAAAACAGCACAAGAACTTCATGGAACTTCATGAAGCATACGCAAGTATCAATAGCTGAGTTGATAAAGTAGAAGAGAGGATATCAGAGATTGAAGACCATCTTGCTGAAATAAGGCATGCTGATGAGATTAGAGAAAAAAGAATGAAAAGGAACAAACAAAGCCTCCAAGAAGTATGGGAC